>AYEL01083299.1:0-35792 GCA_000484575.1 Olivierus martensii | reverse complement strand
AATAAAAATATAATAAATATATAATAAATAAAATAAAGTAATGAGTATAGTTTTTTATAGCAAAGGTTACACATCACTGATTTCCATTCACCCAGATCCAAGGTAGAGGAACAACTTTCAGTGTCACTTCATTTATAATGTATTCTTCTGCAAGTTTCAATTCCTCAGTATTTGTCACATGGTTAATAATGTGTGCTTGTCCCAGTCTATGGAAAAGATTGGGATCTGTCTCATAAAGTCTTTGTGCAAGCATGGTACCTAAGTTTCTACTGGCTATGCCCATTTATGTTCAATAAGTCTTATTTTTAAACTTTTTTTATATTTCAGACATAAATTTCCTTGTTTCCTGTGTTGTTGTTTCTTGCTGGAATAATGCATATTCCAGAGGACATATTGTAGTGCTGTTAGAATTTATCTAACAGCACTACCTATTCCTCTGGATTATTTGCATCTATGGTCTATATAAAAACTGAGCTTGCATCTATTGTCTATATAAAAAGATATAAAGTGATATTTATTTCGAGCCTTTTTTGAGTTTAAAGACATTACAAGTAACGTACAGATGATAACTATTAGAGAGATAAGTTGTAAAATTATATACTTTTTTGACATAATTCCATGTCACTATGCATTAATTCTAAACATTGCATAAAGAATTTTTTAAATGGTTCAATAATGTTTTAAGAACACATGTTTAGGAAAGGAAAACTTTCTAGATGTATTTGATTTTAAGAGTAACTATTGTATGATTTTTAAATGATATAGACATTGAATATAACTTAATTTAATCTAATTTTTATGTATTATATATAGTAAATAAGAAGGAATGATGATGATTGGAAGACCAGTCAAAAACATTACCAAAGAAATTAAATATTGTCTGTTATATGTACTCGATTTATTTAATTGTCCCTTTTATATTGTAAAATTTTTGTGAAAAATTCAATTTCTGGACTGCTTACAGAAAGTCCATAAGTAAAAGATATGCCACTGCAAGAAAAGTAAATTCTCCATTTATTTCTTACATTCTAAGTTAGAAACTGAGCATATGATAAGATTAAAAAAGTTGTTGAAAGTTTTATAAGAATTTGACATATGGAAAGAGATTATTTTTAAATATGTAAAACTGGTCTAGAAATGAAAAAGAATTTGACAACTAGCTTACTTAGGATCTTAATAAAACTTTACCATTAAATAAATTTCTGTTAAGATCCTAAGTAAAATAGTTTGAGAGATTTTTTTTATACAAATTTTAATAAAATTCTGAGAAGTATAATTAAACATAAATAAATATTTTTTAGAATGCAATGCATTAAAATTAATATGATGATTATTATAAAATAAAATATTTATTTTAAATATACCTGATGAGCATCCATTTCTGTTTTTAATTTTTTTTGAGTCCATTTTATACGAATATCACGAGAATTCACTTCTTCTTTTAATCTTTCACATTCCCTTCGAAGTCCGGATATTTCTGATGACTAAAAGATGTATATAAAATGATTAAATTTAATAAAATACAATTTCATAAATTATAATAATAAAATCAAATTTTTTTACCTTATTATCTAAATTGCTACATAAACGAGCTTTATCTGTATTTAAACTTTTAACTCTGTTCAAGATACCTTCACGTTCTTTTGCAGCATCTTTAAGTTTTTTTTCCAATTCGTCTTTAGCTTTTCTTAGAATAATAACATCACGTTCACTTTGAGCATAGCGTAATACCATATTATCTCTTTCCTTTTGTATTCCTTCACATTGCTTTTGTAACTAAATAAAAATAAATTATTTAAATATTATTTTAAATTTATTTTTGTTCTATAGGATATTTAAAAAAAATATAATTACATTTCTGAAAAAACAATTCAAAATAACTGAATGTTTTTTAAAATAGTTTCATAAATTTCATAAAGATAACAAGAAGGATATTGATGATCTTTCAGGACTAACCAGATATATAAGATCTGACATTAAAGTTTTAAAACTTGATTCAATTTTTTGCTGTTTCTTACTATTAGAGTAAATATATCAATTAACTGTAAAGATTTTGAAAAGTAATTCAGTTCTGTACAGTGGGTGATCTGTTAACGAACATAATCCGTTCCAAGACAATGTTCATTATCCGAATTGTTCATTAACTGATCATCAATTTACCATAGCATTTTATGGAAAATTGATTAATTCATTCCGAGATTGCGTTCCAAGACAATGTTCATTATCCGAATTGTTCATTAACTGATCATCAATTTACCATAGGATTTTATGGAAAATTGATTAATTCATTCCGAGATTGAAAAAATAACATAAATAAAAAATTATATAATTTCTTACTACGTTTATTTATATGTAGTAATAAATAAAAAATTATATAATTTCTTACTACGTTTATTTATATGTAATAGAAATAAAAAATTATATAATTTCTTACTACATTTATTTATATGTAATAATCATAATAAAAAATTATATAATTTCTTACTACATTTATTTATATGTAATAACGATTTTTATGGGAATTTGATTAATTCGTTCTGGAGACCCAAAAAAAAAAATAAATAAAAATCCGATCTATTAATTCGTTCCGGAGACCCAAAAAAACATAAATAAAAAATTATGTAATTTCTTACTATGTTTATTTATATGTAATAACAATAATATATACATAAATAGTCTTGTATTTTCATCTATTAAGTTTATTTTCCATTAAAGAATCTCCAATTTCAATTGTTTTTCTTTCTTCTTCAGGATTTTTCGGAAGTGATTAATAGCATTGTCGTAGAAGAGATCCCTAAGCCTATTGACCTCAATCTGGTATGATGCCATTCTAATACCAAAACATTGTAAAATCTCTCTCTTACCTTCTTTAATAAATCTTTGATTTGTTTTAAGTTTTACCGAGTTCATTTTAATCGGGATAAACTACTGTTCTCCCATCCTTGCCTATAAGTCCACGAATGTGCAAGGCCTAAGCCTGTCATTCCGTCAGGTTAGATAAACTGCCATATCTTCATGAGATATTTTTATTTGATGGCAGCCACTTATAGAGCTCATCACAATCTGGACAACACCATGATGGTAATCCGGATGGTTGAAGAATGAGGTTCAACGGGCCGGACCCGGACCCCTCCTGGAAATTGGAGGAGTGACACCCAGATCCTCCAGGATGGTAAGCTACAGCTTTACAACGCGGCTATCTGGCCCACTTATCATTCCATCAGTCTGCGGGTCATACAGTTTGTTCTGTGAAGTGTTCATTATCCGAACATAAAAATCTTTCACGAAAGTGTTTGTTATCCGAACTGTTTGTTAACCAATCACCCACTGTATACTAGAATAAATTTAGAATAAGCCAATTTATTTTGAACATTTTATCTTTTTAATATAAGTATTTTTGAACTAAATATACATTTTGTAGATTATATATAAACAAGTGAAGTTGCTTGAAAAGATATATACAGTCACACACACACAAAAACACACACACACAAAAACACACACACAAATAAATACGTACATATGTTTAATTTTTTTTATTTATAAAAATTATTATTATTAAAAAAAGCACATTCCAAAATTTCTACAAATTCAATACAATTTTAATGATCACAGAGTAGTTAGTTAGTATCCACATTACAAACATATTAATAAAAATACCTTAACATATTATGTATCTTTATGTATAAAATAATAATAGATTAACAAGAAGAAAAATATGCAATCTATATCAATTAACATATAATAAATAATTTGTTTATTTATGTAGACTTTTCCATGTATATTTTTTATCTGACATCGCAGCCTTTACAAAATTGGCATTTTCTGTTTTTTTTTTTTATGAATTCATAAAATTCTTGATAACTCATGTCGAAATTAAGTTTTGTGCATAATTCAGCCTTTATAAGTTCAGCCCCATCCTGTTACAGTTATTGTTCCAAGTATTTCCTATAATCGAAAAAATTCTTTCCACATATAAATAATTCAGCTCAATTATAAAAGTGGAAAATAAATTTATTAAACTTGAAGATCTTTCTGCTTTATTAAGCCATCTTCAGCACAACGTAATGAAAATGAAATCTATAGCATTTCATTTTCAATGGAAATGCTATAGATCAGCGGTGTGCAACCTGTGGATCACGACCACTCAAGGGGTCACAGAAAAATTGTTAAGGGTCATGAAAATTTTGAGAAATTTTCATATTGGTTCTCAATTGGCAATGAATATTCAGAGTTGAAGAAAAAGGCAATAAAAATATGAATACAGTTTGCATCAATTTATTTGTGTGAAACTGGTTTTTCAAAATTAGTTGCAATAAAAACAAAATATCGGTTATGTTTAGATCCTGAAAAGAATTGGTCTGAAATATTAAGCCAAACATGGAAGAGTTATGTTAAACATGAAAGTTATGAATTCCATGGAAGCACAACCATCACATTAATTTAATTAAAAAAAGTTTTTTAATGTATTATAATTTTTTTTGTTAATATGCAGTTTTTTAAAAAATCTTATATCAAATCGTATGTACTGAAATATACTATAAAAATATGAATTTGTCTGTGGTAAAACGACTGTTATTATTACTATCCTTATATGCTTATAATAGGATGGTGGTAACAAATAATAAGTCTTGTAAAATTTCAGTCTGAATATGGGGGTCATAAATGTAAAAAGGTTGCATACCACTGTTATAGATCATGGTGACTTTTGGTTTTTAATGGAAGAATATACCAAAGTAATGATATCAAGTATATGATAATATCATTTTTTAATCTTTTTAAGAATTCTATTAAATTTACAGTCAGAAAAACCATGTCTTTGTGCAATGTGTTTAATATAGCTGATTTAATAATAAGTATCTGCTAGATAGGTTCAATATGTGTAGGCTCTAAAAATAAGGTAATTGAAATTTGAAATTTTATACCTGAATGGATTATGTAAATTTGCTAGAACATTGGATTATTTGGAAATTTCGTTAGTGTGAAATTCCATTTAAAGAAATTTAGCCTGTATTTAAGCCTGATGCATCCAGAAGCCAGTTTGAAATACAGTGAAACCCCGCTCGTGCGTTCCCGTATCGTACGACTTTCCCGCTTTAAACGTCTATTTTCGGAAGTCCGAGCATTTTCCTATACATGCAATGTAAAACTTTCCCTCTTCCTACGTTTTAATTATATAACTTTTTTATTATGACGTCATCAGAGTTCCCGTTTCATGCGTTTTCCCGGCTCGTTCGACTTTTCGGGCCGGTCCCTGAAAAGTTTCAAAATCGGGGTTTCACTGTAAAACATTAGCATTAGTAACATTTAAGCTCTTTCTTTATGAATTGACCAAATTCATTGTTCTTTTTGTGTAAAGAAATGGTATTAATTATTCTTTAAGATCAATTATTGTCTAGAATAATAAATTTAGTATTGATTTTATTTGTGGATTAAAACAAGTTTATTGTTATAACTTGTTTTGGACTTTATTTTCTGGTTCAAAATAAAGTAAATTATTAACACTGAATTATAAGTATTATTTTGTGAAATAAATAACTTTGCAAATATATTTATTAAGTCTTCTTGTTTGTTTGTCATTGTCATATTTCATGTAAATATTACCCAAATATATAACATGTTATAACTTCAATGAAATTAAAACATGTTGTTGGGACTCATGACATCTTCAATGAAATTGAAATTGTCATGATTCTTGTTAACTTCAATGAAATTAAAACATGTTTGTATTTTTAATAACTTGGCAAACCAAGCTATTAAAAATAATAGATATTAAATCAATATTATTGATAGAGAAGATATTTGCAAGTAGTAGGCAATACCTTATGTAAAGATTATCCAGTTGGAATGAAATTTATATCTGTAAGGGAAGCCAAAAAGTTCTTGCCTTCATCACAATGCAAATGTAGTAGGGATCTGAAATTTGGTTCTCCAACTCTCTTCTCTACATATGTACTTTCTAGGGCCACACACTTCTCACATCTATGGAACAGTTGTTTAATCCCATCTTTGTAAAAGTTGCAGATTTGGAGCAAACCTGCTCTCCACAGCAGTAACAACCTCCTCCTCATCAAAGAAACTTCTTCCCCATAAATGTTTGTCAAAACAGAAATAAATCTGAAAGTACTATGTTGGGAGAATACAGGGGACAGGGTAAGGGCTCATAGCTATATTTGTGCAGAAAAGTGACTGTTTCTGCAGCTCAGTGTGCAGGTGTATTGTCAGTTAGCAGCAACATATATTTTGATAGAAAACCATGTTTTTTTTCTTGTCCCATAACTTTTATAGCAAGTTTCTGTAGTATGCCCTGTATGCCCAGTTATTGTTGATCCTTTTTGTAAGTAATTTCTCAATATGACATCTTTGCTATCAAAAACATAAACAACATAAAAATATACTTTAACAACTGAAAAAATTTAAGAATCATCATCAAAAGGGCATATTTTAATGAATACACAAAAATAAACCAATTTGCAAAAGCTAGATTAATAAAATGAATCAGGATTGAATTTTTTTCTTTGTTTTTTTTTTTATTGATTTTTGTTCCACTTCCTTGACATCTATACATGTCAATGGATCAAATGATCTAAACAACCTAACCTAATTTTATATAAATAAAACTATCTTTCTATAACCCTTGTGCTATGTATCTGCTTTTCTTAATTCATTTACTTACTGAAAAATATAAATAATATATATTTTTTAATTTTTTCCAACTTGTTGCCTAATTTTCCTATTCATTTTTATATTGCATAGGAAAATTATCATAATTAAACTGTTAAAATTAATAATAGTAATAATAATAAATGTACAATTACTTAATATGAATATTTTTATTAAAGCATATTACAAAAAAAAAATTTCTCTGTATATTTTTTTTATTTCAGATATTCATTTTATTAAAGCATATTACCAAAAAAAAATTTCTCTGTATATTTTTTTTATTTCAGATATTCAAATCTTCAAAATATAAACAAACAAACTATAGAATATTTTGAATTTCAAATAGAATTTTTGGAAAGAGCTAATAGTCAGCTTCAAAAAGAACTTCAAGAAGTAAATGAAAAACTTTCTGATGAAAGGAATGAAATTAATAATCAATTAATTCAAGTTAAATCTGATTTAGGAGGAAAAATAGAAAAGGTATTAATTTAATTATTTGAAAAATTATGAATAAAGAAAAAAGCTTGATTAATCCTTTAATGCCCAAATTATCTGTTTTCAGTAAGAAAACTTTTAATAAGAAAATCACATTTTGTACACATTAATAAAAACAATTTTATTTTCAAAAATTTTTTGTTTGGTACATAGAGAGTAAATAACCTAAGTGTTATTTGATACCATGGGATGTAAAGGGTTAATAAAGAACATTCTCTTAATATTTAAAATAGTCTGCAATACTTTGTTCTTAAAATATATTTCGAATTAAACGTGTATACTTCCAGCTCTTCGAGCAGGTAATAAATCAACAGTTTTTTCAAAATACAGAAAGTTTATTAAAGTACTTTTGGCTCTATCAAGCCCTCATCAATAAACATTACAAACTGAAAATTCTAAAGAATACATTGAAACTCTGTTATGCATTCGAATATACATCCAAAATTTAAAAAATTCTACAATAAATTCAAAATTTTCATTCATCAATCCTATTACACCATGTAACATTTTGTATTTTCATACTAACCATCTAGACGTAAACTAATATTAATATTAACAATATTCTATAATCTGGAATAAACCTGCATTCCGATCTTAAAGCTTTCGTTTTCTTTGCATATGCACTGCCCTATTTCTACACTCTTCGTATTCCAAAGCCATATTAACTTTTTCAGAGTCATTAAAATTTATTATATTACTCCCATTCAATTTTCTAGAAAAGATTTCTAGGGTTTCAATGACCCTTATTTTCTGGGGGTCATCGAGTACTTTTTCACTTTTGTTTCGTCCCACTTGGCTGTTGCGACGAAGCTTAGTAATCTTTGTGTGAGGGCTGAGACCTTTATCTTTTCAAAATCCACTTTATGTTTTTTGACCCTCCTCTTAACTGATCTAACTGTGGACCCTATATAAATTTCATCATTCATAGTATCTCTGTTCTCTATAGTAATTTCATACACACTGGGTAGATTGATGGGGTTCCTCCTGCTTTTATCATTCCTCATAATGTTAAATACAGTTTTGGTCCTTCTAAATGCTATTCATCTTCCAGCCACCCGCTCTATCTTTTTCTTGTGCCTCAGCAGGAAAGGATTTGCCTCCATAGTGTATGACAAATCATTAGTGTCATTTTCAGCCTGCGTGCTAATCATGTCATTTAAGTTCCTATTTTTCTTTTTCACTTTTTGTCACAATTTCAATATGCTATTACAGTGGTATCCATGTATTTCCGCTTTGTGTGAGATCCATTCTAATTCTTCTTGTGCTCCTTCCCATGTAATACAGTGAGTTAGTATTCTATACAAAAGAGACCTAAACACAGCCATTTTTACATGTCATGGTTCCTTAGATTCTCTGTGAATAAATAATGGCACATAGGTATCCTTTCTATATACTTGCGTTTCATATTCACTTCTACTGATTTTGATGTTGACATCAAGGTACATCACGACCATCGATGCAAGTATGCATGCGCTAATTGAACAAGTCCAGTGACAAAATAGGGATGACAGCTGTAAGGCCCGCACGGCCTGCAGGCCAAGGACGATGTTGACAGGCATTGGCCTAAAGTGCGGTGAGAAATGTGCGTAAGGATGGGTAATGAGAGTCGGCAGATAAAACAGAGACAATGTTCAATGATAACAACTTCCTTTATTTTGAGAGATTTTTATCACAATACATGTAAATGATGATTTTACAATGAGAGGAGAAATACCTGATTTGTAAGGTTTTTAGTTCTCCAGGAAACACAACCGGAAGATACAAATTCGGCAGAGGTGGTCACTGTTCACAATAGTCAGTCTTTAGTCTCTCTTTTTCATAGTCTTTAATTCTTTTATAAAATTGAAAATACACACAGAAGAAAAAGACTGGAACAAGGAAATCTTGTATCGGAGAAAGATGGCTTATAACCTCACAAAGAAAAATAAAACCGACGATCTAAAGTTGAAGAAATTAAAAGAGGTCATCTTAGCACCAGTGAACTACTAGGTCAGGACAGATGAAGTAAAAGAGCGGCGGTCGTGAAATCGGACGAAAACGGCAGCCATGAACGCACAGAACTAGAAATCGTGGAACAAGCGTCGATCGAAGGTGCATTGGCTCTTAAATATCCGTGACATTTTTTGACCCTTATTCCCGGGCTGAGAACAAAGTTGTTTATTTCTCGAATATTCACCGAGATAGGTGTCCGATTCGTGACTATGTGGCAGACACCTGATATAAACATTCTCAACGATTTATTGTTATTGTGGATGAAATTCGCGAGCTGATCGAAATACCATCTATAAATTCATCATATTTCTTTGGAGTTGTTTGACAGAACTCTCTTTTTTTTTTTTTTTTTCTTTTTTGTGTGTGTGTATTTCATTTCTCCCTCGTTTGACCTAATTGCGACTTAATTATTTCTTAATTACATCCAAATTGCCAATCTTCATCCCTCGTTTGACCTAATTGCGACTTAATTATTTCTTAATTACATCCAAATTGCCAATCTCCATACAGCTTTGCACATGGATGTTTTCAAACGCAAGAAAACTGAAATTGAATGGAAGTTTATTGTAATGTCAAATGCTAAATGATTAGCTTTGACATTGGGAATAGTATATTTAATAGAACTTAATATAATATTAATTCACCCATCATTATACCAACTGCGACTCTCCCTTTCGCGTTCGGACTCATCCACCTTAGCTAGGTGCGGCTTTCATGGACGGACAATAACTTATTTCAAACTCATTTTCTTTCATTCTTTTTAATTTCAGGCCTAGGCTGTTATCTTCAAATATATTCCCTATGTTCAATTGATTTGTGTTCTTCTCTCTTATTATCATTATATTGTCGATATATCTTCTGTAGAGCTTTATCATAGGGAGAAATGTTTTAAATATCTCAGTTTCTTTTTCCCTCACTACAAGCTCTGCAAATACCCCTGCAAGAGGACTATTGATTGCTACACCTACAGCTTCCTTATAATAATCACCATTAAATTCAAAGTAGGCTTCCTGTATTAGTAGATGGCATAAAATCCCTCAGGATTACTGGATATGCTTTGTTTTCTAGGATGTTCTCTAGTAATAAGCATTATAAAAGTATGCAAGCAGATTCCAGTTTAATTGATAGATACAAGACTTCAAAATCGTATACTTCCATATTCTCTTCTAGGAGTGGACCTACTTCATGTAGAATGTCGATAAATTGCCTCATTGAGTTTAAGGACCATGGGTAAGTTCCTAATTTTTGCTTGCACCATTTCGCTAAAGTTTTCTCTAACCTATACATTGGCACGTCTCTTCTTTCAACGACCGGGCGAATACTTACAGGGGATTTATGAGTTTTAATAAAGGCAAAAAGCCAAGGAGGTTTTGGTGACTTTAACTTGCTTTTCTCAAAGTTTGGGCATCCTTTTGAGTTGAGATAGTTGCTGGGCTATCCTAACTGTGGGATCCGTGCTTAGCCTTATCATATCTGATTCATTGATGTATTCTATTAAGAAGTTCATATATAGCTCACTTTTAAGGAGCACTACTGCTTTGGATTTATTATCCCTAGCACATGTAATACCATTGGTTTTCAACCAGTTAGCTGCTTTCTTAATAGTCTTATAAAAGTAGTTCTCTTCTTTCCATCTCCTCTTCAGCCTTTCCATATTGTTGACCATCGTCCATCTGATTTTTTCTGCTTCTACATTATTACAAGTCTTCAGCAGTGGCTCTACTTCTACTGCAACATTTTTCCAGTCCCAAGATTTCATAACTGATTTATTAGGACCGTATGCAAAAGCTTCATTGACGAGTGATGGGATTTTAAGACTTCCAATGATTTTAATGGATCCTGGTGTTTCTCTGCTTGGTCTACGAACTTGCTGTTTAAAAATCCATTTTATCTTCTTAATATAGGTTCTCAATTTCTTTCTGAACCCCTCAATTCTTTCTATCATACCTTTTATTTCAGCATCAACTACATCCCCAGTAGGTATAATAAGATGTTTATTATTATTTTTATGTCAGAATAGCTCCCTCCTAGCATCATTGATTACAGCAGTTAAGCTTTTTCTAAGAAGATTCTTAGATTTGACTGGCAATTTCATTCTAAAGATTGACATGGGGAGGGCCTTATTAATTCTACACTGCTGAAGAAATGTAAGTTTCTCTTCTAACTTAACTAAGTTCTTATTCATTCTCCATTTTAGTAATGCTGGCTCAGCAATATCTATCTTTAGAATGAAATTGCCAGTCAAATCTAAGAATCTTCTTAGAAAAGTGAAAACCTGATGCTTAACTACTGCAATCAATGATGCTAAAAGGGAGCTATTCCGACTTAAAAATAATATTAAACATCTTATTATACCTACTGGGGATGTAGTTGATGCTGAAATTAAAGGTATGATAGAAAGAACCTATATTAAGAAGATAAAATGGATTTTTAAACAGCAAATTCGTAGACCAAGCAGAGAAACACCAGGATCCATTAAAATCATTGGAAGTCTTAAAATCCCATCACTCGTCAATGAAGCTTTTGCATACGGTCCTAATAAATCAGTTATGAAATCTTGGGACTGGAAAAATGTTGCAGTAGAAGTAGAGCCACTGCTGAAGACTTGTAATAATGTAGAAGCAGAAAAAATCAGATGGACGATGGTCAACAATATGGAAAGGCTGAAGAGGAGATGGAAAGAAGAGAACTACTTTTATAAGACTATTAAGAAAGCAGCTAACTGGTTGAAAACCAATGGTATTACATGTGCTAGGGATGATAAATCCAAAGAAGTAGTGCTCCTTAAAAGTGAGCTATATATGAACTTCTTAATAGAATACATCAATGAATCAGATATGATAAGGCTGAGTGTGGATCCCACAGTTAGGATAGCCCAGCAACTAACTCAACTCAAAAAGATGCCCAAACTTTCTGAGAAAAACCAAGTTAAGGTCGCCAAAACCTCCTTAGTTTTTTGCCTTTATTAAAACTCATAAATCCCCTGTAAGTATTTGCCCGGTCGTTGAAAGAAGAGACGTGCCAATGTATAGGTTAGAGAAAACTTTAGCAAAATGGTGCAAGCAAAAATTAGGAACTTATCCATGGTCCTTAAGCTCAACGAGGCAATTTATCGACATTCTGCATGAAGTAGGTCCACTCCCAGAAGAGAATATGGAAGTATACGATTTTGAAGCCTTGTGTCTATCGATTTAAACTGGAATCTGCTTGCATACTTTTATATTGCTTATTACTAGAGAACATCCCAGAAAATGAAGCAGATCCAGTAATCCTGAGGGATTTTATGCCATCTACTAATACACGAACCTACTTTGAATTTAATGGTGAATATTATAAGAAAGCCGTAGGTGTATCGATCAATAGTCCTCTTACAGGGGTACTTACAGAGCTTATAGTGAGGGAAAAAGAAACTGAGATATTTAAAACATTGCTCTCGATGGTAAAGTTCTACAAAAGATATATCGATGATATAATGATGATAAGAGAGAAGAACGCAAATCAATTGAACATAGGGAATATATTTGAAGATAACAGCCTAGGCCTGAAATTAAAAAGAATGAAAGAAAATGAACTTGAAATAAGTTACCTTGATGTTAACATCAAGATCAGTAGAGGTGAATATCAAATGCAATTATATAGAAAGAATAGTATGTGCCTTTATTTATTCACAGAGAATCCAAGGAACCATGACATGTAAAACTGGCAGTGTTTAGGTCTCTTTTGTATAGAATACTAACTCACTGTAGTACATAGGAAGGAGCACAAGAAAAATTAGAATGGATATCACACCAAGTGGAAATACATGGATACCACTGTAATAGCATATTGAAATTATGGCGAAAAGTGAAAAAGCAAAATAGGAACTTAAATGACACAGTTAGCACACAGGCTGAAAACAACACTAATGAGTTGTCATACACTATGGAGGCAAATTCTTTTCTGTTGAGGCACAAAATATTTTTAAAATGAACAGATGAGCATATTAAATGTAAGATCATTTTTATAAAACACGGCCAAAAATATAAAACATTATGATCATTTTTTGGTCCATATTTTCAAAAATAATTTAGAAAAAACCAAGCAAGAGTGAAGCCTCCTTTCTTTAGGACTCCCTTTTCTATGTGGAGTGTTTTGCCTTTGTCAAGGTTATTATTATTATTATATTTTTAATGTTTTATAACATCAAAAAATGTTTTTTATAATTTTTGCTACTTTAAAATATTAAAAACTGAGGTAAATTTAGTTAACTCAAAATGATTATGCATGTTTCTGATTTAATATGAAAATTCTATATTTTTTCCCTAAAGCTAATAAAACAAGAAAACCCAGTATTTTACAACAAGTGGATCTTTTCCTCACAACTAGAAAACATTGTCAAAAATATTATACATACAGAAATATCACCGAAGCAATGATTTGTGTGAAGGGAAGAAACAACGAAGGTAGTTGCAGAGTACGTAACTGTTTAGTTATTTGTAAATTATAAAATTAAATATTTAAAATTGAAAAATATATAATTTTTATCATAGTATAAATTTTTGATGAAATTGATATTATAAATCAACTTCACCCATTAGTGACTCCTATATAAATATTGCCAGCTTTTGATGTGCTCTGGATTAGTCTATACAGTATTTCCTAACATGAGAAGAGAAAAATCAATCTCTTAACTAGCAAAAAATATATACTGTGTGTTACTACATATGTATTAAATATATATATATACTGCTCCATATGACCATTTGACATACATCTTTAGACATTCAATGTTAACAGTAGACAAAGATATAACAGAGATAACTCAAAATTTGATCAATGGCCTTTAATATATTTTGTTTGTGCTAGAAAAATATTTAATTTAATTAGAAAATTATGATTAGATTTATTTTTTGGATAGGTAAACAAGAATCTTAATTTTAAAAATATTTCAAAATTTAAAATATTTTAAATCACTAAATTCTCATTATGAATCTAATTTCATTTAAGTAAAATAACATTAAAGAAGATAAATAAATGTAGGCACCGGTGTGAAGTTGGCCTCCCATTTTTGAATTTTTAAATTTTTTCTTTTGCAGTCCCCCACTTTTGAATTTTTAAATTTTTTCTTTTGCACTCGTTTGCACCTCGTTAGCACCTTTTGCACTTTTAATATTTTCGCTTGCACCCCCACTGTTTGCCCCCTAGAGCCAAAACAAAATCGGAGACCAGCCCCCAGTTTCGAATTTTTTAATTTTTCTTTTGCACTTTAGCAAATCGTTAGCACCTTTTGCACTTTTAATATTTAGGTTCTAAACCCAATGGTTTGGCCCCCAGAGCCAAAAGAAATTCGATGAGACTAACCTGATATTTGCTTCTTTATTGATGTCATTAATCATAAATCACTTCATAACATATCTACTTATGCATAGAAATACCATAATTTACTAGCAATTATTATAAACGGGGGTGCAAACGAAATTATTAAAAGTGCAAAAGGTGCTAACGAGGTGCAAACGAATGCAAAAGAAAAAATTTAAAAATTCAAAAGTGGGGGGCCAACTTCACACAGGTGGTGTAGGACCCGGATTTTAACCTTGATTCTCCAGGGTGGTAAGCCACATTTTTACCATGCGACTATCCGACCAACAGGAATGTTGAATCATTAGTTCTGTTCGATTTGACTACACTGGCAGCACTAGTGTAGCTTTTTAGTGTATAGTTGGTGCATCGGTGTAGGATTATTTTCTAGTCAAAACAATAAAGTAGTGTACAGCTCAAGATTGCCTCTATGGAAAAGGAATAAATATAGATATTATGCTTTTTATGTAATAAGTTCTATTACAAAATAAAACTAATAAGTTTTATTACAAAATAAAAATATTTTGCGTAATATTCATATTTCACCATAAAAATTCATTTTTTAAGAATAAGTTTATTTAAAATTTGGTGAAAGAAAATAGTCAAATTATTGAATACTTTAAGTGATAAGAATTAAAATGAAAATAAAATAATATCGAATTTTATTAAGTTTTTTTAACTATGTGGTTAAATAAATATAGACTGATATCTTATAATACTTTTTGTATATAGAAATAACTATTCATAGACTGATATCTTATAATACTTTTTGTATTTAGAAATAACTATTTGGTTTATAATAATTGCTAGTAAATTATGGTATTTCTATGCATAAGTAGATATGTTATGAAGTGATTTATGATTAATGACATCAATAATGAAGTAAATATGAGGTTAGTCTCATCGAATTTATTTTGGCTCTGGGGCAAACAGTGGGGGCTAGAACCGAAATATTAAAAGTGCAAAAGTGCTAACGATTTGCTAAAGAGTGCAAAAGGAAAAATTCGAAACTGGGGGCTGGGCCACGATTTTGTTTTGGCTCTGGGGGCAAACGGTGGGGGTGCAAACGAAAATATTAAAAGTTTGTTTTGGCTCTGGGGGGCAAATGGTGGGGGTGCAAATGAAAATATTAAAAGTGCAAAAGGTGCTAACGAGTGCAAATGAGTGCAAAAGAATAAATTTAAAAATTCAAAAGTGGGGGGCCAACTTCACACCGGTAATGTAGGCGCTCCACCAGTTACGAAAAAATAATTCGTACGCAAGTTGTTTTTATAAATCGTGTTGTTCATAACTCGGATACTGCTATTATTTCAGTACTTTTAGAGCCAATATAAGTTTTATATACTGAATATTATGTTTCACAAATGGACCAATAATAATTTCTTATTTCACAGATTTAAATAAAAATTCTGAAGATAAAAGGAATTTTTACGATTACAATTAACATATTATGTTAATTGTGTAATTTTGCTAGAACGTTTTTCTATCATATTAGTTAAAATTGTTGAGTTTTTGAAATTTCACTTTCCTAAGTACGAATGCTCGTACTTAGGAAAAATTAAATGAGCGCCTTTTACAGCAAATTTATCTAAATATAAATTTAGATAAGTTTGCTGTAAAATGATATATTACAAATAAATAAAAAATAATAATAATGAGCGCCTTTTAAAGAAGCATTTTACAGAAAATTTATCTAAATATTTACTATCTATAAATAGAAGTCATATGATAAAATTTTGAATTTCAGCATAAAACAAACTTCTAAGTCGGAAAGTTATTTTTTTATGAAAATATTAAACATATTCATTTTTTGTGGAAATTACGCTTTATTTTAATAAATTAGTTATTAATATTTTTTATTTTATAGGGAGATTCTGGTGGATCGCTTCTTGTTCGAGAAGACAACTATTATGTCGCATATGGAATCAACTCATTTTCAAAATGTGGAATAGTACCTGGTGGTAAAACTAATATATCCAAATTCACAAATTGGATTTACGAGACGACCAAAGATGCCGAATGTAAACCTAGAATACTTCCGGCGAAATTATAGATAAGAGATCTTTAAATGTTGAAGCTAAGAAGGTGTATCAGTAAATTAGAATTTGAAATTTCTTGTTGCAAATTATACTCTGTCCTAGAATATATTGAACAAATTCAATTAATGCGTATCTATTTTTAAATAATTCTTTCAAATTATACTCTGTCCTAGAATATATTGAACAAATTCAATTAATGCGTATCTATTTTTATTTTTATGCGTATCTATTCCCATTAAATATTACATAGGTAGTCGTATAAACTTTCGCTAAACCAAATATATCTTTATCACTATACTGCACTGTACTGAGTATGTACTTTGTAGTGAGGTTTTGCAGTAGGATAATTAAGTCTTGTATCACTATACTGCACTGTACTGAGTATGTACTTTGTAGTGAGGTTTTGCAGTAGGATAATGAAGTCTTCAAATCTAGTATGCAATACAATCTTATTGATAGCATAATCACTAAAATTCAGAATCTGATTTAAAATCAAAGTATATGAATCGAAGTTGAACGGAGAGATTGAACAGAGTGGTTAATCAAAAGTCAAAATCAACTGTTGAGAAACGAAGCTCTTTTTGATTGAACGAATGAATCTGGTTGGTTGCACAAATGAACCAATTGTGATAATGAATCCAAATCGCTCGTTAAGAATAAATATTTTCTTTTCCTAGCCTATGCATCATTTACATACCAGTTAAGGCATTTATTTTTGCACGTCAATAAAATTCTCTGTCACGAATGCTTAATCAAGTCCTCAGTGCACTAAACAATTTTTCCACCGGGAGCAAATTCGATCCAGGCATTCCAGATAATAACTAGTAAATTATTCCATAGATCCAGTAATATTTATTACTATTTATTATTATAGTCATTATTATGACGGGAGAAAAATAATTTTGAATTCAAAGTTATTGTTATGCATTTGGAAATTTGACACAAAAACTGGCATAGAAAAACCTCGAGCTATACTTGTATCTTTAAACTTTTTATTTGAATAGCTAGATTTAAACTGTTAGATTTATATGTACTAAACGTACCAGAGCCTCTTTAACCATTAATTAATAATTTTATTATTAATTCACGTTTCCACTTCCTGGGACTGGGACCCAGAAGTTGGATTTTGGGAAGCATGTGTTTGGATTATGTAGTTATACTATGTAAGTGTAAAAATGGTATATCAATAAATGTATGCGACGATTGAAAAAATGTTAAGATTTGTGAGCAATCGTGATGAATATTATTAAATGCTGTAATTATATGGTATCATGTAAGCAAATAAATTCGCTAAATATGAAGTAATTGCATATATGAATCTCTTGAAGCAATTTTAAATACTTCATATTAAAGAGCTGTTGAGTAATAACTGTAAACTAAAAAATATTTCTAATAACGGATTTCTTCACAGAAAGCTAAGGTGACGGACCTTGTTTAAACTGCGAATCGCTGATCGACTCTTATCAAATTTAATCTACGTGTCGTCCCCTTACAATATCTAATTTAGACATTTCTTCACATATGGTAATTTAGTATGTTTGATTGGCTATTGTAATGTTTACAATACTAATGAAACTACCTACACATAAACCTGGTATCATATTCGAAAAATTATGTTAATAAATTTAAAACGAAAATTAAAATCATAAAGGACAGGAAAGTGATTCCAAATCCGAACATATTTCGAATTTTTGCAAAATTTGTGTGTTTTTCGCCTTTCTTGAACTCTCCTCTAATTTTTTTCTCGGCCTGGGCAATTGTTGATATGATATCAATCCTTTTATAACTTAGGAAGTATTTTATTCTTTTGTATTCTCATCCAGATTTTCTAAAAAGAGAGTACAGTTTGAAGAATGTTTGTCTTTATCAACTTGTTTAGAAAATAAATTAGTATACCGGAATATATATCTCATTTTAAGAAAAATTAAGTAAAATATTAAATAAATTTTTATTTACTTATCAACATCAAACATTTAAAAACTCTTTACTGAGAAACATTAATGGCCGGTTCCACCATTGCGATGTTACTTTAACAACGGTGTCACTGCGTGGTGTAGAGAAATTCTGTTCCACCATTGTTAAGCCTAACAGTAATGTCAATATGCATTAATGGCCGGTTCCACCATTGCGATGTTACTTTAACAACGGTGTCACTGCGTGGTGTTAGAGAAATTCTGTTCCACCATTGTTAAGCCTAATAGTAATGTCAATATGTAACATTAGTCTCAACCACTGTTAAGACCGATGTCGGAGTATTCAAATACAGTAAAACCTATTTTAGTCCGATATATCTGTTAAGTTATGCTAAATAATAATAATAATAACTACAAAAACAAAACAAATTTGAATATATGAATTTAATAATAGTGAATTTTATTTGCTTTTCAAATTATCAATTTATAATTATACATACGAAGTGATTAATCGTATTGAAATAAGTTGTTAATACTATATGCATGAATATTATCTTCATGATGGCTTCTTAAAAATAGTATAAATAGTAGATTACATGAATTAATTTTTCAAAGGAACAGTACATTTTCCAAGATATACGGTTATTTTCAAGATAAATTTTTACTAATGAATCGTATATTTTCATTTTTCAACAAATATTTGGGAAGATATTTATAATAAATAAAGCAATCTCACCTTTAGTAACAAATCATATATCTCAGAAAATTCACCATCTAAAATTATTTTCAGTTATCAGACTAACGATGTCGTTTACTTCCAACAGTAGCCATCTTGGTTTGTCACGTGTTGTTGTAGTAATGTCATTTATTACCACGTGCTTTAATATGACTAATAGGCATTTTACCAGGAACATGAATAACAATTGTAGTGTCAGCTCTTCGCTATCAGTAAACATCGCTAACAAAAATCGTGGTGGAACGATCTGTTGTTACACTAACAATGTCGTTTACTGATAGTAGTGTTATACGATGTTTGTGGAACCGACCCTAAATTATCTTTCTTTTCATTAAAAGATTTTTAATTTTAATATATCATATTTTCATATAAATTATTGTTGAAAGATTATTGTTGTTGATCGAATTTATATATAGCTAATTTTATTTAGGCTGATTCATAAATTTAAGAAAGATTAAAAACAAAACTGAGATAATACTCAAATGACGAATTTTTTCAGCTTTTATAATATTTTACTTCTAAGGATTTACTATAAGAATTTATTTTAGTTTCCGACGTTTATTGATTATGAAAATTGCTGAAGCTATTACTTACTGAATTATATTAATTCCTTCTTTAGATTATAATGTAATAAACTTTCAAAAGAACATCCACAGGGTGGCCCATAATTATGTATATGATCTTTGACTGACTGTAGTATTCGTAATTCTGGACAAAAAAAAGTGACAAAAGTTCTAGTGTCATGGTTTGGGGTGGTGTCTCTTATGATAGGTTGATTGGTCTATTCTTTTTCGATGATACCATTACTGAAAAAAGTTACCTTAAATTGTTTACAGACACTTAATATCCTTTACTGTACACGACCGGACATTAATGACCTGTGGTAACAGCAAGATGGAGCACCGCCACACTATGCCATACCAGTGCGAGAGTGGCTGAACGAAACATTCCCGATCCGCTGAATCGGTCGATGTGGATCTGTGGAGTGGCCAGCTCGATCTCCCGATTTCACATCACCTGACTTTTTCTTATGGGGATTTTTAAAGGACAAAGGGTATCAACATCACATGCACAATTTGGCCGAACTATGGGAAGCTATCACAGAAGAGTTCACAGGATACAAGTACGGATCTGTCAAGCTGCTTGTGACAACGTTGCTCTTCGTCTCCAGGCATGTATCGATTTGGATGGTGCATTAGTGGACCATGCCATGGAGAACAGAGATTAAAATTCTTGTAAGGAAAGGTATGAGAGTAATGTGCTTATGTTCAATTTTATGTTCAAGTTATGTTGCTAGTTTCTTTACCGCAGTCTTTGAAACATCATATACATAATTATGGGCCATGTACATAATATATATACATAATTATGGGCCATTTACATAATACATAATACATCCTGTACATAATTTTTCGAAAAAATAAATATGCCATATTATGAATTGTTTGCTTCAGAATTTGGGCTTATTAGCTTAAATAAATTAAAAATTTAGATGATTATATTTAAACATAAATCTTTTTTATACGACCCTTTTAGAAATTTTATTTTTGGTACAAACATAAGTGGGGAAAAACCAGATATCCATTTGAATGCATGTAATAGTTCACATTTTCAAAATTTTTATTTTAAAAAATTAAAGAAAACCACTATTTTTCTTATTTTAGCAACAAAAGTCACATATAAATGTGACTAAAGAAAAATTCTCTTCTGTATTTGAACAAGTCACATGGGCCTACCCTTGGCACATGCAACACTGGATCTATTTTTTTCTTATTTTAGCAACAAAAGTCACATATAAATGTGACTAAAGAAAAATTCTCTTCTTCTGTATTTGATCAAGTCACATGGGCCTCCCTTGGCACATGCAACACTGGATCTATTTTTTTTATTTTGGAATGTGCATATATTTCGTTATAAAATATGCAGGCTTCAGTATTTTCTTCCTCTTCTAAGGACGATTCTGCATTTTCAATGTCTTTTGTCCACTTTTCTTAACCTTCTTTATTTTCTCCTTTTTTCCCTTTTCTTTTATACTTTCCCCTTTTGTGTCAATAACTTTTATAGTTATAAAAAGGTTTAATTTAGAAGGTTTCTTATCTTTTTTTCCGGGTATACTGGATACTGAGGTATGGGTACTACCCGGTTTTGCCCCATACCTCGATACTCGGTTTTGTTCCATCACGATATGTTTAATAAAAATGACATATCTACATTCAATGATGCGGTAAAATATTGATTAATGTGTTAAAATGTTTCTTAAAGTTAATTAATACAGAGGTATATTTATTGATAATGATTCTTCGTGCATATTGTATTGTAGAGTGGTATATGTTAATCACAAAATTGAAATATTTCAGTACGAAAACTTTAAAACATTTTAGCAAAAAACTAGTGTGCACCATCATCTCCAATTCAGTTCCTACTGGCATAATCGTGGTTTAGAAATAATTTATGAATTTGCTGCTAAATTGCAGCAGACATCATGGAGATACAGGAGTATCTGATTTGATTCGCCTACCTGGTTTTACCCCACCCTCCCCTACACTCTTCGATTTGCAAAAATATTTTTTGAATATGATAATAATTCTTTCTTTACACGATCACATTTAATCATGTATTTAATATATTAATAATTCTAGCCTTCTACCAGAAAAAATGTAAATGTTGAAGTTAAAATTGGAAAGGAAATTTTCAAATTATAAATTGGACACAAAATTGTAAATTCATTAATCTCATAGCGATCATTAATATAGTTAATGATATATACTGAATATGTAACTACGCTTATTTTGTTTATCCTTATTTAACCTAATGAGAATAAATTAATCTAATTTAAAAAAGATATTCATGGTGAAATTACGGTTTATTATCATAGTGAATAAGACTGAATAATAATTGACATATAATAAAACTAAATCATGTTTGTAAAAAATAAACCTGGCTATATATAAACAAAAATAGTGTATTATTGAGCTCAAACTTATTTTTAAACATAATTGATACAGAAAGGTAAGAATAGCTAAATGGAAACAGAAAAAAATTTTTTTTTAATTATCCAATTGTTATCGAAGTATTATATTAAAATTTTCGTATGTTTTTATTGTCATAATGAAATTTTAGTTTTAAGAATTAACTAAGATGATTTTTTAAAAGACTGTAATCTATCCCAAGAGAATTCTATGTTAACATTACAAAACATTAGACAGCTTCAGTAAGGGTTTTAGCTGTATTTTTTTTTTTTTTATAAATTTTTTTAATTTATATTTGAAATTCCTAACATATATATAAATAGATATAATATTCCTTAGATTGCTCTAATTGGACTGAAATTGATTTATTGTAGCAACTCAACCAATATCACATGCTAAGATAAAATAGGCTTGGCCAGAATTTCCCAGGTAGTCAGCAGTAGCAATAAAACAATAAATGGAAAATAAATTTAGATGGCTGCAGGTTTTTTACATTTTGTTTTTAAGTTTTTCTCCTAAATATCAATGAAAATGAAACAAAAAATGTATAATTACATTATATTTTTTGTTTATTTTAACAGAATTAACCAATATTTTTCTATTATCTACAATATTTTTCAATTCTATAGCTTATCATATGAAAAATTCAATTTTTATTTGAAATTTCAAAATGTTATTTATTTTATCTGAAAATCAGAACAACTTTGATATATTAGACTAAAAAAATTGGCAAGATGAATAAAAAATCCAAATTCTATCACAGTTCCAAAAAAAAGATTTGTAAAAGCATAATTTAAAAAATATTTCGGCATCTAAAAAGATTTAAAAACCATCATAAAAACTATGTATTTTCAACAAATAAGCACAAAAAACTGATTTCCAAAAGCTGGATTAATAAAATCAGGATTTAATAACCAAAAGGATTAGAAGGGAAGGAACCAAAAGGGTGAAAGCAGCTCTGGAGTGTTGGAGATTGATTTGTACCAATCTCAAACCCTCACTATAAGTGGTCTAAGAGAGCACACATTCCTATATTCTTCATGACTAGTGTGTTTGAAGGTTCAGTAACACACTGAAAATCCCCACCATTGCCAACAAACTCAATCAGATTCATTCCTTTACAGAAACAATCACTAAAGAAATTCATCATTAGACTTAATACTAAATCTGTATGATGAATTTCTTTAGTGACTGTTTCTGTAATTTTTCTCTAATTGGTATCAGAGATGCCAGCAGAGGCATCTCTGATGGAAATTAGCTTTAATTAACTTTAATTAGCATTAGATTCTCAATTAGTTTTCTCTAGGCCCTCTGCTAGTGTCAGAGATACCAGCAGAGGGCCTAGAGAAAGCTACTAGTAACACTTCCTTTAACTTCCTTTCCTTTTCAAGGCTAAACCTTTAAGTACAGCCTTCTGTTTCTTTGTTTTCCAGTTCCAGTACCCTTTTAGCCCTAAAAGATGAATCACTCAAAGAATTATCATCCAAAGATTTGTTTTTAACCATGCAATTATAAAAAATTGGAGGAAGAAAAACAGTCACAATTTGATTGTCCTCCAATACAAGTGGAAGGCTAAATATAATGAGATTTTGCCTTATATCTTGAAGAGATTGTTCATGGTACTGCATCTTTTGCTACTAGTCACAATTTGATTGTCCTCCAATACAAGTGGAAGGCTAAATATAATGAGATTTTGCCTGATATCTTGAAGAGATTGTTCATGGTACTGCATCTTTTGCTACCCTAGTATCACTCTGCCATAAACATGATACCTCATTCCTTGGTTTGGATATATCTAACAATAGTAGTCAATTGATGATTTAATTATCTGTCAATACTAATAATTCCATCAGTGCCATGCATTGCTTGTCGACAATTGCATGGCATCAATTGTTTTACTATTCTTAGAAGGTTTGTAACAATAGTGTGAAATATATATATATATATATATATATATATATACAGTGGATTCCGCTTAATTGGGACACGTCGGGACTAGGCAATTTTTCCATTTTATTTAAAATTTTTTAATCTTTGCCAAGATGTCAAGAAAGGGTTTTACACTCAAGTAAAACTGTTTTGAATATGAATATTTTATATATTTATAATTTAACTTATATATCTTTTTTTTATTTTCAATTTCTTGGTATTTTTAACTAAATATAAATATCATGATAAATCAAAAATATTGCAAATTTTACAGTACTGTGTATTTTTTATACAGGGTGTCACAAATATATTATTATCAATCTTGAAAACTAATGGGAATACAGGAAAACGGGATTAAGAAATAAAATTGGTGGTTAATAAATCCTCATAATACACTGTATATATCAAAATCATACCCATCAAACTAAAAAATCAATGGGAATAATTATAATGAATCCTGGAAAATTATCAAAATTATAAACATGTATTTTTTTCCTCTCTCATAATATATCTATATTGCATTATATGTACTCTAAATCATTGAGGAATGTGGTATAGTTATTTAAAAATTTATAGTAAGAATTAAAATTTATTTTTTACAAAAAAAAATATTTTTTACAAAATTGCATAAATTTTGTTTAAAATAATTGTCTGTCCATAGACATCAAATACTGGAGAGGAACTGAAGACAAGGTTGGCTATTATTAGGTAGTTGCCATTCACATTAAATTTATTAATAAATAAAATTACAAGCAAATTTAAAACATAACAATTAGACGACTTTCGATTGTGTTTTACATAATGTACATTGTGTAAAATACAATGAGAACACAATGAAAATATAACAATTATGAGGGGTGATCAAAAAGTAAGGTTACAAAGCCTGCAGTGAAACGTGTACATTTTATTTCATACAACCAATACAGCCAATTGATAGTACATACATTAGGTTATTTTTCGACATAGTCTCCATATCGGTTTAGGCATTTGTCGCTTCATGGGATCAGTTTGAATATTCCCTCCTGGTAAAAATCCTGTCCTTGCATGTTCAGCCACATTGTTGCGAAGTATTTCACCTCTTTGTCTGAAGCGAATTATTGGTCTCCTAGGTGCTCCTTCAAGTGAGGAAAGAAGTGAAAGTTGCTTGGAGCGAGGTCCAGGCTGTAAGGAGGGTGTTTGATGATGTCCCAGAAAAACTGTTTCAATAGCATGGTGGCCTTCTGGGCCTCACTCCAAGCAACTTTCACCTCTTTCCTCACTTGAAGGAGCCACCTAGGAGACCAACGATTTGCTTCAGATGAGGAGGTGAAACACTTTCGCAACAACGTGGCTGAAAACGCAAGGACAGGATTTTTACCAGGAGGAAATATTCAAACTCATCCCATGAAGCGACAAATGCCTAAACCGATATGGAGACTATGTCGAAAAATAACCTAATGTATGTACTATCAATTGGCTGTATTGGTTGTATGAAATAAAATGTACACGTTTCACTGCAGGCTTTGTAACCTTACTTTTTGATCACCCCTCATAATTGTTATATTTTCATTGTGTTCTCATTGTATTTTACACAATGTACATTATGTAAAACACAATGTACATCAAGATCAGAACAGCAAATGGACATGTTTTACTGAGAACTCAAAATAAAGACTGAGTTCTCTGT
Source organism: Olivierus martensii (assembly GCA_000484575.1). NCBI lineage: Eukaryota > Metazoa > Arthropoda > Arachnida > Scorpiones > Buthidae > Olivierus > Olivierus martensii. The sequence continues at coordinate 10,053 of AYEL01083299.1, read as the reverse complement.
AAAACACAATGTACATAGCTTATTGTACAGTATTCTTATTTGCTTGGTATGCAATAAATGATAAAAATGATCTGGTTCTTATGATCTTAAATTTTCTATAACCTAGGTGTGAACCAGGTTTAGACACATATGTTTAACTGTTAACTTAGTCTTTCCCAGCCAGTTAACATCTTTCCCCTTGGTTACAAATGAATCCAGAGAGCTTTTAATACTGTATATACAGTACTGATGAACTTCAGGATGTAAGTCACCTTACAGGCTCTTGGCAGATCAACAAGGACAAATACAAATACCAAAAGGAATATTTGTTTAGACATTTCTACTAGCAGATAGTGACTTATTGGGGTTTGCCTACTCCATTAATATACGGAAGATTCATTTCACCAAATTTCTTGGTAGTCAGCGAGGGTAGCATCTTAACAGGGGACATCTTATTGGGGTTTGACTGTATATGTATTCTCAATTTACAAAAAATCAATTTTTCTTTTTTATATAAAATTGATGATCAAAAATATTTTTTAAATTCTCATTTTAATTTAATATCCAGTACAGTATAATAGTTAAAATATATATAATTGTAATTCCAATAAATTTATATTGTAACAATAGTTAAACATTATTGTAATCAGAATTAAACATGTTATCTATAGTGAACAATCTTTAATTATATGTAATAAATATTTTATGTGAGGAAGAGTCTAACAGTAAAAATTTAAGCTCTTTATAGTAGTATGATACTTTAAAAGTTAATTTTAATATTTCTTGATAGATAAAAACTATTTTAAGTGGATTCATCATTCGTGGTTATTTAGGAAAATGGACATTAGTGATTAAGTCAATTGGTTTAATGCTAGCAGTTGGCTCAGGTCTTAGTCTTGGGAAAGAAGGACCACTTGTTCATGTTGCTTGTTGTATTGGCAATTTATTTTCCTATTTCTTTACAAAATATGGACGGAATGAAGCTAAGAAAAGAGAAGTGAGTATTAATGCTTTTAAGATATAAAAATGGTAGCTAATGACAATTTATAATAAATTGCTTTTTAATCTTAAAATATAAAGCTACTTATATTTAACTTACATAATAATAAAGCTATTTATGCTCTGTATTTTTTTTATTAATTTGTATGATTTCTAATTAGTAGTTTAAATATAATTTCTTTTATAAAGACTAATGACAAGCTTTTTATTTAATTCTTTATATAAAGTTTTTAATTTTATATAAAATACAGGTATCCCTCCTATAATACGGCTTCCTACAACACTGTTTTGCTCTAACATAATTTGAAAATAGTGGAAACCTTCCTATAACATGGTAGTTCTACAATAAGTTTTTACTCAACACATTTAGAAAATTACAGTTATTTTCCTACCACACAAAACATTTTCATTAATTTTTGTAAATCCACACTAGGGATGCACAATACACACACAAAATGCAATCATGGGGAAATACTTTGCTAAAATTACTCATAAATGCAATTTTGTTAGTTTGCCATAAAAAGGACGATAATCACACTAAATAAAAGAAAATATCAGTTATTTATTCTGGAATGTTCTGTTTAAACTGTAATTGCTTAATGTATGGTACTGAAGAGGAGCCTAATATGGCTCGAAAATGTTATACCATATTAAAAAATTTATACTTGCTATTTAGTGCTAAGTTTTATTTACTTATTAAGGACGATAATGCAGTTTGTTTTTGATTTCGACTTGAAATTGAGTTAATTATCGACCATTGAGCATTTTGTATTCTAAACATTCAGTACTTGGATAAAAAATAAGTTTTTATTTTTCAATAGAGGAATATGAAAGACAAGAAAAACTTTCTTATTCATAAATTTTTTTTTGGGTATATGTTAACGAGTGAATAATTTTTTTAGCGACTTGTAGCAGGTTAGATGACACATTTTGAAAAGAGAGCAGAAGCTACAATAACTGTAAATACCGAAAAAGTTCAGAAAGTAAAATTGATATTGTTAAAGAAAAAAGTTCTCGTTTTAACAAAACAGTGGTAAGGAAGATATAATTATTAAATGAATGTTTTATATAGGCTGTATTCTTTTTCTTTCTTTTTGTTTTATGTATATTGTTTTTTAGGGTCTTACATGTATATTTTTTCTTTGTTTTGTGTTATTAATATTCTAAAGAAAAATAAAGTTTCTTATGTGGAATTAAAGAAAGTTATTCATTTTTAATTGGTTTTGGAACATAACTCTCCTTTTGTATTGGTTCCAGGTCTCACACAACACGGTGTTTTTCAGGAACCTATTTACTGTATTATAGGAGGGATATCTGTATAAAAATTTCTTGATGATTGCTTTATGAAGCAATATTTCAAATGTACTTTATAAAAAATTTTGGCTAATAATTTTAATTTTGATTGTTTCCAGAATCAATACTAGTTATGTTTGAAAATACAAACAATTAGCAAAAAATAAAAAGGAGTAAAAAAATGACTTATTTTTAAATTTAATAAAATAAATAAATAAATAAAATATTAATAAAAAGTGAAAAAAATGCTTGTAGGTACTCATTGTGTTTATTGTATATTTATATTTAAAAAAGTGCTTCTGTTTTATTAAAAGTTTTTCATTTCAAAAATTCTTATACAGTCAAATCTCTCTAAGTGGATCCTGAATAATTGGATAATCCAGTTAAGTGACTCAAATTCTCATAGTCCCATTTTGACTCCATAGAGTTTAATGTTTAAGGAGTCTGGATAAGTGAATACTATGTAAGTGGATAATATTGGTTAAGTGAATCAGGATTTTTAATGTAAATAATGTTTATGCCAGAGTATGAACAATTTCAGACAATAATAGATGTGGACCGTTATGGAAGTGAAATACTAACTGTGATACAAAATTGAGAGAATTAAAAATTATGAGTAATTTTAAGTTTGTTTTCATAATATATCTTGAAAACTAAAAATGTTAGGCATGTCTAACATTTCGAAAATTATTGCCCTTTGAGAACTCTACAAGGATGTGTAATTGGCTTTCAAATCTATTTTTGAAATATAAATTTTTAATGCATATACTGTATTTATAAATAATAAAAATCTTGTCATAGATTATAGAAATTGTGTTTTCTATCAATATGTTATATGCATGCTAATTTATTGACACTGATTAAGTGGATATTCCCTTGTTAGTCCAAAACTGATCCAATTTTGGAGAGGTTTGACTGTATAAGATATAATGTAGAATGATAGCAATGTCGAATATAATAAAATGGAAGTGAATGATAGAAATATAAAATGCTATCAGTAGTATTGCTAATGATGGTTGCATACTATAACTAAAAACATTTCAATAAAATAAGATTTCTTTGTGCTTACTGCTACTTACCAGGGGAGTGCCAACTATGACCCATTCTGATTTTGCTGATTTTTATATATGTTATAGTACTACTATCCCACAAGTTCATAGTAAAGTAACACGACACACCTCTCAAGCATCCCGAAAAAAGGGGTTTAAAGTTTTCTATATTGCTTATATACTGATTAATGTTAATTTAACAAGTGCCACTGTAGTGTTTTATTACATAAGGTATCATCAGAAGGATGCGGGTTTGAATCTCTTTTATTTTTAAATTGAAACTGAAATGGATTATTGTACAATATACTAGTTAAATATCTATAAAATGAGCACTTTTTGCAGTGTAGAATATATTTACTTTTATTAATGAGAAATTATTATTTTGTAATTATTTAATTTTTTTGCTATGTCCTTTAAACATTTCTATCAAAAATATTAAATACATGTATAAAGGAATGTAATTAATGAACAAAGTTTTTACACAAAATATTTATTTTAATTAACAAATTCAGATTATGTTGTTGTTATTCATCAGGAACTATCTTGATATCTATGGCCAATGTGCATCTATTCGGATAATACTCATTATAAAAGCATCCAAAACAAAATATTGCTTTACACTGTGTGCATTTATTAATAAACATTTGATGTTGTTACACCAATTAAATGCCCTCTTTATTTCAACTGATGATTCTATATGCCTGATTCACATTAAAGTTGTTTGAAGACAGACCTTTATTTTTAAATGTCAATAAAATATGTTTCTCTACCTCAATAATGAAAAATATCATATGCTTGTAGAAATGTAGGGTTTGCAAAATGTATGCATTGTAAAACATTATTTTGTTTTGGATGCTTTTATGATGATTAGCATCTGAATGACACATCGGTCATACTGATCAAGGAGGATTCCTGTCATCAATAATAATATAATCTGCATTTGTTAATTAAAATAAAAATTTTGTGTAAAAACTTTGTTTATTAATTACACTCCTATACTCAAAAACTATCACTATATTGGAGAAATTACTTTATTTTCACTGTGAAAATAAAGTAATTTCTGCAATATAGTGCTAGTTTTTGAGTTTAATTGTCTTTCAATAGTGCAGAAACAGAAGAATGCAAAGAAATATTAATTACATTCCTTTATACATGTATTTAATATTTGTGATAAAAATGTTTAAAGGAAATAGCAAAAAAATTAAATAATTACAAAATAGTAATTTCTCATTAATAAAAGTACATTGTACAATAATTCATTTCAGTTTCGATTTTAAAAAAATTTAAAAATAAGAGATTCGAACCCACATCCTTCCGATGATACCTTATGTAATCAAATAGCAATCACACAAGTCTACAAATGGCACTTGTTAAATTATTACCCGGTAATATTAATCGGTATATAAATAATATAAAAAACTTTAAACCCTTTTTTTCAGGAATGCTTGAAAGATGCATTGTATTACTTTACCATGGGTTTGTGAGAGGGTAGTAGTACAACATATATAAAAATTGGCAAAATTGGAGGGGGCCATGGGCACTCCCCTGGTTAGTGCTATTGTTATTGGATTGATTCTCTTTAAGGAATTAGTACTTTACAAAAACTTTAGCTATCAATAGTTTTTGTTTTTTTTTAATAATAATAAAATTAAGATTTAAAAACAAAAGTTACTTATCATCATCAACTGTATAATATATAATACGAGAATGATGTAGAGTGTTGGAATGACGAAACCATGGCGTCATTTCATGTCATCGCTAGAGAGTTCATGTCCAAATGTGAGTTAAGAAAAGGTTCTGTATTGACGTTATTTGTTTGCGTTCTATATGTCAAAAATGACAAGTTCAGCTCTTAGACAGGAAGATTCACATTGGTGATTATCTATGTTTATAGTGACTAAATAACTAAATATAATGCCATATCTTTTAGTATGTATGTTCCTTAGACTTGTATCTATGTCATGATAATTAAATGTTGTGTTAAAAACGTTAAAAAGCATAACTTGAAGAGCTACTTTCATACCATATTTTAGACATGATTTCTGGATAGATGATACCTCACACTGAGTGGAAAAGTTTTGATTCATTTTTATTTAATCTAAATATTTTTCTAGTTACTATCAAAGTGATTTTCATAAAACAGAGAAATCGAATCAACCAGCCACAGACCCGAATGTTCGTGTTCTGTGCAAGCATATTAAATGAATATGATGTCATACATATGTAATGCTATCTGGGGAAGTTAAGGGAAGTAACGACTTGCTGAAGCACATTTCTTCTACAAACACACACGTTGAACATGAACTCAATGATGTCATTCTTCTTCACGTTCATGTTTGTGTCAATGCCTTGCTGAAGCTATCTAATGTAAATAAAGAAAAGCCTGAAATCTGAAACTTCCATAAGGTCACAAAAATATATTTCTTTAGTAACAAATATCTGAATTACAAACTTTTCATACATATAAGCAAATTATAGTATTTTATAATTATAGTTCAAAAATTGTACTAGAATTTTAAATATTACAGTAGTGAAATGGTCTAGCAACAAATATACTCATATATACTTGTGCATAAGCTAAAAAATGTTTTCCAAAAAAGAAATTTTGAAAAGGAAGCATTTAAAATTGAAAATATTTTGTAAAGTTGTAAAATTTGCTGCCTCAGTTGCATTGCATTTCCATTGTGCTTTAATACCAGCCACATGATCTGCCATATTTACTCCTAACAAAGATCATTATCTTAGTGATTTCTTTTAATATTTTTGTTAAAAATATGTGGATTTGTAATGATTGTTCATAAATTTCTGTATTTATTTAAATATTGGATATTGCACAAATATAGTAAAAAACATATAAAGCAGTCATGTTGCATCCTCTCTGCAGTAAGAGTGCATCCTATAGTAACAATAGGATCTGCCCAAATTTATTTTAATTTTTGAAAGTTGGAGATCAGCTTACAATGGGCTTCACATTTTTACTGATTTTCAATCTCTGAAGTAGCCAATTAGGACCTCTGAAATTGCAATTGTAAAATTTTATGGTTTGTCCCTGCTATGTACTGCATATGCCATCTATGGCATACAAAAAGTTAAATTTAAAATATTAAATAATATCTTGACTGAATAAGCATCCCAAATTGCAACAGTCTGACTTATGATGACACCATCATTTATTTTGTAATAATGGCAGTCAGTCGACCAGATTGTTGATTGGCACCAGAAGTGTCTAGTCCAGCCCATTCATCTGAATCTTTCACTTGACTGTTGATCCTTATTATGAAACTGGGCCTATGATGAGCCTTGGAATGCTCTGCCATTTAATATCCAAAAAAGAAGAAAGTGGCATATAATTCAATAGAAAAATTATATTAACAATGTCACTTCAATGCTTTTTCAGTTAGATATTTTCATTTCAATCAAGAATTTGTCCTGAAATGTCAGCAATAAAATTACATATAATAAATAATTCATTTAAACAAATTCAATCCTGAACCCTATAAGCCAAAATTGAATTTGATCTCATGTCTTGGAAAATTTCTTTAATGGATATAGCCTTGGTGTCAAGCTCTATATTCTAAAGTCTTGCTGACTACCACAAATGTAGTAAGTTATTTGCAGTTGGGAATTTCTTCTAGTAAGGCTTTAAACCCTTTCACTTGCTTTAAGTAATCCTAGCAGATTCTAAGCCATAAGGGCATTTTTTGCCTGCCATAGCTGTCCATAGCCCTAGTTATTTAATTTGTTGGTTTTTATTAAATTGTCAAATGTTGAATAAAGTAATCAAACTCATGAAGTTTCAATGAATTTCATTAAAAATTTTTTTAAATATCTTATCTTATTTACCAGTTTATAACTTAACTTTTGCCCATCAATGTATTTTGGGCTGTATTATACTTTGTTTTTCAAATTTTTCTTTTAAAATGATTATAATTAGCATTTTATTAACAGGTAACTGACTTTTTGAAAATATAAATTAATTTTTACCTTTTTTAAAGATATAAATTTTTTTTTAATTCATTTATAAAAGTTATATATTACTGTAGTTTTTAAACTAAAATTTTATAAATTTTATATTACATTTTAATTAGTAAATGTTAAATTTCAGCTTTAGCATTTACTAATTAAAAATGTGTAATGGTATTTTAATTAATTTATAATATTTTGAAAGTTTTATAAAGTTTTATGTGATATTTAATTTTAATAATAATTTAAAGTAACTGCATAATAAAGATAAATTTAACTAATAATTTCAGTTTTGAATGCTTATTCAGAACTATAGATTTAATTTTAAAATATTAAGCATTAATAAAAATAACATTCAAAAATTTGTTGTCTTCTGTTAAAAATTGAATGAATTAAATTTATTTAATTATTTATTTTGTTTCTACTGTGTTTACTAGATTCTCTCAGCAGCAGCAGCAGCAGGTGTTTGTGTAGCATTTGGTGCACCAATTGGTGGAGTTCTTTTTAGTTTAGAAGAGGTTAATAATTTCAGAGATTTTCATTTGAATATTTTTAATTGTATGTAAAATTTTGAAAAAGATTTTTAATCATTAAATCTAAATCAAAGTGAATTGAAACATTTTATTTGCTTATTGAAAATAAAAATATTTAAAAATATATACCGGCAATTTATTTAATTATTTTGTTTCTACTGTGTTTACTAGATTCTCTCAGCAGCAGCAGCAGCAGGTGTTTGTGTAGCATTTGGTGCACCAATTGGTGGAGTTCTTTTTAGTTTAGAAGAGGTTAATAATTTCAGAGATTTTCATTTGAATATTTTTAATTGTATGTAAAATTTTGAAAAAGATTTTTAATCATTAAATCTAAATCAAAGTGAATTGAAACATTTTATTTGCTCATTGAAAATAAAAATATTTAAAAATATATACTTATTATACTAAATTTTTACTTTTCAGATTAGTTATTATTTTCCTCTCAAGACTTTATGGCGATCCTTTTTCTGTGCATTAGTAGCATCATTTGTTTTACATTCCATCAATCCATTTGGTAATGATCATCTTGTTATGTTTTATATGGATTATAAAAGACCTTGGATATTTGTGGAACTTTTTCCATTTATTTTATTAGGATTTCTTGGAGTAAGTATTTTTGAATATATTGATTAATTTGCATGTTTTTATATTTATATAATTTTATTCAGTATGTGAAAAATTTCTGGTTGAACAATTGAGTACCCTAAGCCAATTTTTCAATTGAAATTAAATTAATAGAAAAATGATATAATGGAATATCATTATATAAGTATTTCTTGAATTATGAACATCCAAACTATGAACTTTCATAAATATGAATATGCAATTTTATTTTGAAATTTTCTAAGAATTTTAAGTATTGTAATAGTTAACTTACCTAGTAACAATTGTAACATAAAGCTATATAGTTTTAATGTGTTTCTGTAATATTCTTAGATGCAAAATCTCTATAAAAAATTATCACATTATAATCAGAAATTTATATTCAAATTGCTAAAATAAGATACTTTTGATCAAATTAATATTTTATATTACTAGATTCAGTATAGGAATACAATGTTATGTATATTGTAATTTTATTAAAGTATTATGTGGTGTTTGTATTAATATGGTGACAGTATGGTATTGATGTGTATCTGTAATAGGATGTGAAGAAATATGTGCTTCACACATTATACCTGTTTTGTCATGTAAAAAGTTTAATTTGAAAAATTATTGATACAATAAAATGTGTTATAATTTTTATATAAGAAATGTTTCTCTTAAGAGAGCACACAACATATAAGAGTATTACTTCAGAATATTTTGTTAATACACTCTAAAGTAATAATATAGAATATAATAAGTCCCCAATGTATATAGTTTTGATTTCTTCAGTTTCAGAAATCCATGAATGCATAAGTTTTTAATTTTTTGAATTTCCATAAAATGTGAATAAATATTTCATTAAACTATTTACTTTTAAAAAAAAAATTATCATTTATGGTACTTATTAAGCTTAAATTTTTTTAGTTGGGAATTTTTGAGATGGATTAACTATGTAAAGTCATGTTTATTATTTTGGTACTTGCCTGATTTGAGATGATTTTCAACAAGTGATATGCATATCAGCCAATTCTGAGTTTTCAAATGAGTTGATTGGCAGCTTTTTGTTGTTTGTACTCAGTTTTTTTTTTTTTTAGCTTAGCATTATTGCACACTTAACAGCTTTTTGTTGTTTGTACTCATTTTTTTTTTTTTTTAGCTTAGCATTATTGCACACTTAAAATATATTTACTCTATTATTTATTAAGGCTTTTTATATCCATTGATATGTGAAAAAATATTGTGTGTCATTTTATGGCAATGGTCTGAAACATAATCTGTATATTAGTGAGGCATGCCTGGTAGTATTATGAGGGCCGGGCCCTCGTGGGTTTGGAACACCATCCCCCGCATTAGTCGACACTTGCACCGTGGCTGTCAAGCGGCACGTAACATCCATTTCTAGTTTAATACGCTGATTGAAACAAGGTAAATACCATTCCATTGCAAGAGAAAAACACACTTTTATTAAACTATAAATATTAATAGAACTTATCTGGAATACAAAGGATTTACTTCCTGGCGAATTCTCGTATAACTCTGTCTTCTTCCAATGATAGTCCAAAAACAAACTGTCTTTCAAAACCACTACAAGTCCCAAAGAACTCACACAACCTTTCTGCTCCACAACCAACTCGTTAACCCACAAGAAA
>AYEL01083298.1:0-42657 GCA_000484575.1 Olivierus martensii | reverse complement strand
AAAATTTTTAATTTGTCTAATTTTGTTGTATTAAAAAAATTTTACTCTTGAGATGAATTATGAATATTTCAATATAAAGAAAATTTTGAATAAAAATGTTTTTATAATTCTTCTATAAATATTTTCATTCTAGGGAATCATAGGTACCATTTTTATTAAATGCAATATTTGGTGGTGCCGTTATCGAAAAGCATCTAATTTAGGAAAGTACCCTACTGTTGAGGTAAATTAGATATTACTGTTTGAAATTATACAACTTGAATTTCATAAATAAATACTTATTTTAGAAAAACATTAAGAACAATATAAATATATTATAAGAACTAATTCTGGTCTAGATTATTATTAAGTATGTAGTATTGTGCAGGATTAAAAAGAGCTTTTAATTAAAAAAATCTAACATTTTCAGTAGCAAATTTGATCTTCAGTCCTCAAAAACTGAGGATAATTGGTTATTCAACAGAAAATATTACTTTCTTGAATTAAAGCTTACTCTAATTCTGCTAGTGCTGTATACTTTGTCTTTAAAAGTAAATATACAAGGAGTAAAAATAAATATACAAAATAATAAATATAATGAAATTATCTTTAATATTCTTCAAAATAAAAGTTGTCTGTTTATTTTATCCATATCATTTTCCAATTTCCAAAATGTTTTAAAATCATTTTCTTTTAGAGATCTTAAAATTTTTATCATGTCCTTCTGTATAATTTCTACAGTGTCAAATTTTCTTTCTTTGAGAGATTATTTTAATTTTGGAAAGAAAAAGTCATTCATTGTAATATCAGGAAAATAGGGTGGTTGAGGATAGTGGATGTCTTCTGTTCCTTATAAATCAAGGACATTTTATAATAGACTGGATTGACTGTTTGATCGCTTACTCAATGTTAGAAAAAATGAGGTCATCGACTGGTAGGCTAGCAATGTTTAGGCTGCTATTTTCTCAAATGTGCATTCAGTTCCATAGTTAATTGACTGTCTTGATGGGATGTCTGGCCATCAAAACAAAACCAATTAACTATATAATTGAATGCCCATTGGCGAAAATAGCCAACCTAAACATTGCCAATCTACCCACCGACCTATTGATCAAACAGTCAATCCAGTCTATTATAAAACGTCCTTGTTATAAATATTCATAGTGCAAATGCACCAGATGATCAAATTAAATGCAGATGAATAAATGCTTTTTTGCTTGCTTTGTTACCATATGTTTAAATAAATATTTTAAGATTAGGTTAACTATTTATTTGTGTTTATATTTTTTACAGCCTCAGAAATTAATTGAACACTTCATAAATTAAAAAGTACTTTCTACCAGATTCTTAATGTTATCTAAATTTAAGGATAAAGAACTTAAAAATCTTATTATTTCAATAACTGTTCATGTGGTTGTTGAAACAATGATTAGAATTAAATATAAATCATGTAAATGTTTCATCTCTTAATTGGACTTTTATGCATTTAAAATAATTCTTATAAATGGTTATAACAGTGAAATTTTGAATAATTTAACTCTGAAGAAGAAGAAACATTATTTGGATTATTCAACATGTAAAAGTATTCAATATTTGAAATAATTCAAATAAGTTAATCTATTATTTAAGCCAATGAATACAGATGCATTTTCTCATATTTTAATTAGTCCAAACTATCAAATTTCTGCTCTATCAATTTCATGCAATTTTTTTGTAATCAAATAGATATATATTTCCAATCAAAGCTGAAAATCATATTGTTTTGACATACATTAAATTGCAGTCAAAGATATACTGATAGTTCTAAATCATATAATTTTTTTAATTAGCTTTCAAATAATGAATTTTGATATAAATTACAATCAAAATAGTTCCAAAAGTTGTATGCTATATTATTATATAATTGGCATAAAAACTATATAATCAAATATGCATTGAGTTTCAAATGACATGTCTGGTTAAAGCATTTTGATTGCAATGTCTAACAATAAAAACGTTTGGGTATTTAAGTGACAATTGAAGTATTATTGTTATAATAGCTTATTAAAGGAATTGTTGCAGAAATATTTCAATATTTGCTGTTTTGTAACAGTAAAAGCTGCAAATTATTATTATTAATATTACAAAAACTGGAAAAGTGAACATAATATAAAATTTTCTTTTAAAAGCTCAATCATTGGCAACAAATCCATTTTTGTTGGTGCACTTCTTGGCTTAATTTTAATAAATTTGTAAGTTTGCATATATTTACATAAAAAATAAATATTTCAACTTAAGACAAATTTCTATATAATTTTCACAAAACACATTTTTCCATAGGTTTGAAAATTTGCTATCCAATAGATTGAATAGAAAATTGTATATATTTTCCTACATTTATTAATACTTTTAGGTTTTGTACAATAATTGGTAATAATCTAATACTCTGACCTCAGACAAATTTACAACAGCTCTCTGGGAGTCTCATCAAATAATTGATGATCAGGGGTGGACCGTTAACTTTGGGGGCCTACCCAATTAATCCAAATTAACCTAACAGTGAGAGCTATAATTAAGCTGACATGTTTTTTAGAGGAACTAGATTTGTTATAATAATAATAAATATTTAATAAATTAAATAAAATATATTTATTACAACTGTAAACTCAGCTATAAACTATAAATTCAAAGATAATTCAAGATTGCAGAAATTAAAACAAACTGCTTTAATTTCTTCAATGTTGAGTTATGTTGATTAACTGGTTTATAGTTAAGCAAAAGCAGATGGATACAAAGAAATATATTTATAGTTATTATTTATAGATTGCTTTAGAATCTTTTTCTCAAACATCTGGTCACATATTTTTACATCATTGTTTTGTCAATGACATGTGACTTGTACCATTTTAAAATCTTGCATATTTTAAAATCACATTCTTCTCAATTCCAAAAGATACCAGATATCAGATAGTTAATTGTATTATAAAATTGATTATGTTGCTAACTTGACTATATTGTCAAAGATTATTCAATCAACAATGTATACAAGATAATTTATCATATATAATAAATTGAAGCTTTACCAGTCATTCGTGTAACTCCACCAAGACAAGCTGCTGCACCAATCATTGCATAAAGGCCTGGGGTAATGCAATTTTCACCTGTACGACAAGCCTCTTTAAATAACCAACTGTTTTTGTTATTACTGTAAGATATAAACATATTTTTATAAATATGACTAATTTAGGCATATCAAATTTATGACAACTTATCATATAATAGATATGAAATATTTACTATATTTTTCTGCATTAATCGAATATAATTATTTAGTTAATACTCAGAAGTTATGATAATTTAAATCTTATATACAGTGATACCTCGGTTCACGAACACAATCCGTTCCTTGACCCTGTTCATGATTCGAAAAGTTTGTAATCCGAATCGCCAGTCTAGGATGATAAATTTGATCAATAAAGCATTTTTGTCACATAATGAAGTAGATCGCTACATTCATTATGTAATAAGTTCGACAAAAATCTCCCTCAGTTCAAGAAATAATCACAAATGAAGGTGCGGAAATTAGAATTGACACCCGGATAAAGAGGTCTATAAAACTTGAACATGACTGGCCAGAAATTTTTGTATATGACAAAAAAGAAAGATTATATATCTTATTGAGATCGAAATCACAAATCAAGTTTTGTTAACAACAATTGTTAACAAATGAAAATGAAAAAATGAAGAAATATGATTTAATGGCAAATGAATTGAGAATAATATATAAATGCCAAGAGATGATTTGAGGTGGTATTGCCACAACTTACCACAAAAATCATATCTGAGCAATCGATTTGCCTCTAACCATAGAAGTGTACATCTGGACTCATATCCTCAAGAAGACTCAGAAAAACAACTTTGAAAAGAGACGCGGATTTGGCCAAGAAGGTGTGGAAGATGATGTTGAAAATGTATTGAAATGGCTAAAGATAATCGAAGTTAAAGATGAATGAATGCTAAGAGCAGGGCTACATTTTAAACCTTACTCCTCACAAACAATAATATAAAAATAGCCCAGTTATAGCTACAAAATAAAGTACTTATTTTTAAATATTAAATTCATAATTGAAATTGAAATAGACTTGTTATTTTAGGGCTTCATAATGATGATGTGCCTAGGGTCTCCCATATTATAAATGTGGCCCTGGTTAAGAGGGTATTGTAAAAGTGAAACAATAGAACTCTATAATTTGTAAAGGATTTGAGAGGAAGAGAATTGTTTCTGAGGGCAAATGACGAACATCCACTATGGCGGACAGCGGGACCAGAACTCCTCCCTTTCCTCACAGTATGATTTACATAATTTTTGTAGAACTCATTTTACAAAACTACATCAAACTATTAAATTAATAATTATACTAATAACAAGGAAATACATATTTTCTGCAAACATTAAATCAATATATTAGTACAGTAAACAAAATCACTCAGAATTATTTAAATGACGAACATCCACTATGGCGGACAGCGGGACCGGAACTCCTCCCTTTCCTCACATAATGCATTTAGTTTCGTTTGTCAAAATATTTGTAACTTAAGAAATACCTGTACTTACATCTTGTCATTCTCCTAAGTTTCACAGTCTCATATTGCCTTACTCTTTTTTAGTTTATTCCAATGTGAATAAAGATATTACTATATCATATTTATAATAGAGTACAGTATAATTATTATTATTATTGCACAAATTGTGTTAATTGAAATTTTAAATTTATGGATAGAGTCAAATTGATATCATAATAAAAAAATATACATTATTATTTTGGTATTTTTCTAATTTTTATTTCATAGTTATATCAGTCCACCACAGTCAAAACTGTATAGTATACAGCCAATCTATGCAAGCTTCCAATCTATGCAAATCAATATATCTTGCAATTGATTTGATGTATTGATACATTGATTTGCATAGATTTAGAAGCTTTTTTTGTGCAAGATATCTATAAAACACAACAAAATAAATTATTAAACATTATTATTATATTTTTGAAAAAATTACCTTTATGATCTTAAAATTTCATATTTGCACATGATCTATAAAACACAACAAAATAAATTATTAAACATTATTATTATATTTTTGAAAAAATTTCCTTTATGATCTTAAAATTTCATATTTGCACATGTTGTTATCTAATCATTCCATTGATCAACATGCATATTCATATATGACTAATTTAAGCATTGTTGGACTTGTACAATTTTTGTCTTAGAAATACTTGTACTTCATTTGGATTTAAGTATTATAAAAATATTTTATAAATTACTTACAAAATCAAAATGAAATACTGTATAACATATTTGAAGTAGAATTTTCTTTGGCAAAATGTCAGAATTCTGTTTTTAACAAATTAAATAATGTGAGACATATGTTGCTTTATTTTAGCTTTGAATTTGAACATGTTTATTTCTAATTATTCATTAAAATATATTACAGTATTCAATTATATTAATTAGATATATGAAATTTTGAAGAAAATTTTTAATTTGTCTAATTTTGTTGTATTAAAAAAATTTTACTCTTGAGATGAATTATGAATATTTCAATATAAAGAAAATTTTGAATAAAAATGTTTTTATAATTCTTCTATAAATATTTTCATTCTAGGGAATCATAGGTACCATTTTTATTAAATGCAATATTTGGTGGTGCCGTTATCGAAAAGCATCTAATTTAGGAAAGTACCCTACTGTTGAGGTAAATTAGATATTACTGTTTGAAATTATACAACTTGAATTTCATAAATAAATACTTATTTTAGAAAAACATTAAGAACAATATAAATATATTATAAGAACTAATTCTGGTCTAGATTATTATTAAGTATGTAGTATTGTGCAGGATTAAAAAGAGCTTTTAATTAAAAAAATCTAACATTTTCAGTAGCAAATTTGATCTTCAGTCCTCAAAAACTGAGGATAATTGGTTATTCAACAGAAAATATTACTTTCTTGAATTAAAGCTTACTCTAATTCTGCTAGTGCTGTATACTTTGTCTTTAAAAGTAAATATACAAGGAGTAAAAATAAATATACAAAATAATAAATATAATGAAATTATCTTTAATATTCTTCAAAATAAAAGTTGTCTGTTTATTTTATCCATATCATTTTCCAATTTCCAAAATGTTTTAAAATCATTTTCTTTTAGAGATCTTAAAATTTTTATCATGTCCTTCTGTATAATTTCTACAGTGTCAAATTTTCTTTCTTTGAGAGATTATTTTAATTTTGGAAAGAAAAAGTCATTCATTGTAATATCAGGAAAATAGGGTGGTTGAGGATAGTGGATGTCTTCTGTTCCTTATAAATCAAGGACATTTTATAATAGACTGGATTGACTGTTTGATCGCTTACTCAATGTTAGAAAAAATGAGGTCATCGACTGGTAGGCTAGCAATGTTTAGGCTGCTATTTTCTCAAATGTGCATTCAGTTCCATAGTTAATTGACTGTCTTGATGGGATGTCTGGCCATCAAAACAAAACCAATTAACTATATAATTGAATGCCCATTGGCGAAAATAGCCAACCTAAACATTGCCAATCTACCCACCGACCTATTGATCAAACAGTCAATCCAGTCTATTATAAAACGTCCTTGTTATAAATATTCATAGTGCAAATGCACCAGATGATCAAATTAAATGCAGATGAATAAATGCTTTTTTGCTTGCTTTGTTACCATATGTTTAAATAAATATTTTAAGATTAGGTTAACTATTTATTTGTGTTTATATTTTTTACAGCCTCAGAAATTAATTGAACACTTCATAAATTAAAAAGTACTTTCTACCAGATTCTTAATGTTATCTAAATTTAAGGATAAAGAACTTAAAAATCTTATCATTATTTCAATAACTGTTCATGTGGCTGTTGAAACAATGATTAGAATTGAAACATTTACATGATTTATATTTAACTTTCTACCAGATTCTTAATGTTATCTAAATTTAAGGATAAAGAACTTAAAAATCTTATTATTTCAATAACTGTTCATGTGGTTGTTGAAACAATGATTAGAATTAAATATAAATCATGTAAATGTTTCATCTCTTAATTGGACTTTTATGCATTTAAAATAATTCTTATAAATGGTTATAACAGTGAAATTTTGAATAATTTAACTCTGAAGAAGAAGAAACATTATTTGGATTATTCAACATGTAAAAGTATTCAATATTTGAAATAATTCAAATAAGTTAATCTATTATTTAAGCCAATGAATACAGATGCATTTTCTCATATTTTAATTAGTCCAAACTATCAAATTTCTGCTCTATCAATTTCATGCAATTTTTTTGTAATCAAATAGATATATATTTCCAATCAAAGCTGAAAATCATATTGTTTTGACATACATTAAATTGCAGTCAAAGATATACTGATAGTTCTAAATCATAATTTTTTTAATTAGCTTTCAAATAATGAATTTTGATATAAATTACAATCAAAATAGTTCCAAAAGTTGTATGCTATATTATTATATAATTGGCATAAAAACTATATAATCAAATATGCATTGAGTTTCAAATGACATGTCTGGTTAAAGCATTTTGATTGCAATGTCTAACAATAAAAACGTTTGGGTATTTAAGTGACAATTGAAGTATTATTGTTATAATAGCTTATTAAAGGAATTGTTGCAGAAATATTTCAATATTTGCTGTTTTGTAACAGTAAAAGCTGCAAATTATTATTATTAAAGCTTATTAAAGGAATTGTTGCAGAAATATTTCAATATTTGCTGTTTTGTAACAGTAAAAACTGCAAATTATTATTATTATTATTATTATTATTACAAAAACTGGAAAAGTGAACATAATATAAAATTTTCTTTTAAAAGCTCAATCATTGGCAACAAATCCATTTTTCTTGGTACACTTCTTGGCTTAATTTTAATAAATTTGTAAGTTTGCATATATTTACATAAAAAATAAATATTTCAACTTAAGACAAATTTCTATATAATTTTCACAAAACACATTTTTCCATAGGTTTGAAAATTTGCTATCCAATAGATTGAATAGAAAATTGTATATATTTTCCTACATTTATTAATACTTTTAGGTTTTGTACAATAATTGGTAATAATCTAATACTCTGACCTCAGACAAATTTACAACAGCTCTCTGGGAGTCTCATCAAATAATTGATGATCAGGGGTGGACCGTTAACTTTGGGGGCCTACCCAATTAATCCAAATTAACCTAACAGTGAGAGCTATAATTAAGCTGACATGTTTTAGAGGAACTAGAATTGTACTCTCATTCCGACGTTGCCACATTATTTGCATAATTAACAAATGAGAAAGTATATTTTGATTTTACCAACTACCAGCAGAACTGTATTTATTATTTACCTCTGTCATTTAAAACATTGATATTTGATATTTTATTCAAATCCAATAGTGTTGGAGAGGGGATTTAGGCATGGTCTTTATAGGTTGCATTTTAAACTTGATAGTTACAAAAAATTTTGTATAATTTATACAGCCCTTTCGTGGTCAAAAAAATAAAAACAATTTAAATAAAAAATTAAGAAAAAATTTTGTATAATTCATTTTTTCTTAATTTTTTATTTAAATTGTTTTTATTTTTTTGACTACGAAAGGGCTGTATGAGAAAGGGAGTCCTGGGCTTGCAACCCATAAAGACCATGCCTAAATCCCCTCTCCAATGATCCATTAACACCAGTCAGCTAGAACTGTTTTCCTTGTCTAAATGAATAATCTTTTAAATTTGTAATGTTATTTAACTAATACTTATATTTTTCAGAAAGGCTCTATACTGAGTTTTGAATAAAATAAGCCATCAACTATAAATTTCTGACATATTTTTGAGTTGTGATGCTTTGCAAAATAATATTTATGAACTTTTTTTTTATTAGATTATGTAGTTTTTATAGAAAAATGCATAATTTAATTGAAATTTTTACTTTAAAATATTTAGTTTTATGATATTTTTATATTTCCTATTATTGATTTACATCAGTTCACAAAATTATAAACAATATAATGTAAAAAGAAGTAAAAAAATTTTACTTTATTAATATTTATTATAATTTTGATTATTTTAATTTATCTATTAAATTTTGATTATTTAATTTATCTCAATGAATACAATCAATTATTTGTAAAAATATTAAATATCTTTGATTTTATAGTCATTTCTCAGTATCTTGATTAATTAGGCCTATATGTATTGGTAATTGGTTTATCTACTAAATATTAGTCCATCCTTCTTACATAATAAGTAATAGATTATAATTAAGCATCCACTTAGCACTCTTACGCAGTTTTGGGTTAAACATTTAACTTTATTCAAAAGTTCTGAAACTCCGCACTAACGTTTTTGGTGCTGTATCGCACCCTCTTCAGGTACACACTTTTACAATTGTTAATCTAAATAATAAACTGTAACATAACTATCTTAGAACACATGTGTTCTAAGATAGTTGTGTACCTGAAGAGGGTGAGATACAGCACCAAAAACGTTAGTGCAGAGTTTCAGAACTTTATTCAAAAATAAACTGTAACATAACTATGTTACAGTTTATTATTTACATTAACAATTGTAAAAGTAATAAACTGTAAAAGTAAGTACAATTGTAAAAGTAACAATTGTAAAAGAGTGCTAAGTGGATGCTTAATTGAAAGATGTTAAAAGGTTTAGCAGTTTTTTGAATCTTGTTAGATTAATAGATTATAATTCTGAGGTTTGTTGAAATATGAAAATATGAAATTTAATTGGAGTAAAAAATATAAATTTTATATTTCTTGAACACTTATAGGCTATCATATATTTCCAATTATTTTCACTTTTTATGTTTCATTTTTGAGCTTGTAAATATTTTTGGATAAATTTATTTTAAAATAATTTATTATAGTACATAGATGATAAAAATAAGCATAAATTTATGATATACAGTCAAACCCCAATAAGACGCCACCATCCATTTGGGGACGATTCTGGTGGTTAATCAGGGTTGACGGTTTATCGAAAACACCTGTAGTATAGAAATGCAAATAAACCTAATTAATTTGTCAAATTTAACCCTTTGAAACACAACGGAATTTTAATGATTCTAAATAATTTAGACAAATTATTAAATCAATGAGTGGCTCCATCTATTAATTAATAACTAAACCTAGAATTTAAACAAATTTACCTGTCGATGAAAAAATCCACTTCAGCCCAGGATCGAACAGGGGACCTTTGGGGTTCCGTCCCAATGTCATACTGTTAGACCACCAAGGCCACTGAACGGATTGATTCTTCAGGCAGTTATACTAATTTGGAAACAACTTTAGATTACCTGCATCGGATTTTGCCGATAGACCTATACCTGACCTGGTGGCACAGTCATTAAATCACAAACATTATACAATCCAAACTTCAAGGGAATTTAATCCAAATAAACCTAATTAATTTGTCAAATTTAACCCTTTGAAACACAACGGAATTTTAATGATTCTAAATAATTTAGACAAATTATTAAATCAATGAGTGGCTCCATCTATTAATTAATAACTAAACCTAGAATTTAAACAAATTTACCTGACAATGAAAAATTCCACTTCAGCCCAGGATCGAACAGGGGACCTTTGGGGTTCTGTCCCAATGTCATACTGCTAGACCACCAAGGCCACTGAACGGATTGATTCTTCAGGCAGTTATACTAATTTGGAAACAACTTTAGATTACCTGCATCGGATTTTGCCGATAGACTTATACCTGACTGGGTGGCACAGTCATTAAATCACAAACATTAGACAACCCAAACTTCAATGGAATTTAATCCAAATAAACCTAATTAATTTGTCAAATTTAACCCTTGAAATACAACGGAATTTTAATGATTCTAAATAATTTAGACAAATTATATAAATGAGGGCCGTGGCTAGATTCAGCCCAATCAGGAATAGGTCTATCGGCAAAGTCCGATGCGGGTAATCTAAAATTGTTTCCAAATTAATATAACTGCCTGAAGAATCAATTCGTTTGTTGACCTCGGTGGTCTAGCGGTATGATGTTGGGACAGAACCTCAAAAAGCCCTGGTTGGATCCCGGGCTGAGGCGGATTTTTTCATCAACAGGTAAATTTGTTTAAATTCTAGTTTAGTTATTAATTAATAGATGGAGCCACTCATTGATTTAATAATTTGTCTAAATTATTTAGAATCATTAAAATTCCATTGTGTTTCAAGGGTTAAATTTGGCAAGTTAATTAAGTTTATTTGGATTAAATTCCCTTGATGTTTGGATTGTATAATGTTTATTAATATAACTGCCTGAAGAATCAATCCGTTCGTTGGCCTCGGTGGTCTAGCGGTATGATGTTGGGACAGAACCTCAAAGAGCCCCAGTTCGATCCCGGGCTGAGGCGGATTTTTTCATCAACAGGTAAATTTGTTTAAATTCTAGTTTAGTTATTAATTAATAGATGGAGCCACTCATTGATTTAATAATTTGTCTAAATTATTTAGAATCATTAAAATTCCTCCCTACACGACGCTCTTCCGATCTTAAATTATTTAGAATCATTAAAATTCCATTGTGTTTCAAGGGTTAAATTTGGCAAGTTAATTAGGTTTATTTGGATTAAATTCCCTTGATGTTTTGATTGTATAATGTTTGTAGTATAGAAATGAAAATAAACTCGTATTTTATTAAATTTAATAAATTCAAGTATATTTATATTTAGCATCCAAACTTAACATTTCTTCTAAAAAAATTGTATACTTTACAGTATACTGTAGTATACATATCGTATGTGTACAGTACTATCAATATATAGAGAACATGTCCATGTGCTGTTCTGATCCTAATATACATTATATTTTACAGATAACCCAAAGTCTCTACTTTGAGTTCTCTGTAAAATACTGAGCTTGAGTAGCTTACTGTATAGTATCCTGGTTTGTTTGGTATGAAATAAGATGCAATTTAAGATTGTAGGTACATTATATTTTACAGATAACCCAAAGTCTCTACTTTGAGTTCTCTGTAAAATACTGAGTTTGAGTAGCTTACTGTACAGTATCCTGGTTTATTTGGTATGAAATAAGATGCAATTTAAGATTGTAAAATGGTGTATATCTAGGTAATGCAATTTAAGATTGTAAGAACCAGATTGTTTCCATCAATCTGGTTCTTACAATCTTAAATTTTCGAAAACCTAGATATGAACCAGACAAACCTAGATGTTCTTAGACACATATTACAATTGTTAATGTTCAACTCAGTTAACTCAGTTTTTTTCCCACCCATTGTTTCCATCAATCTGGTTCTTACAATCTTAAATTTTCGAAAACCTAGATATGAACCAGGCTTAGACACATATGTTTAACTGTTAACTCAGTCTTTCCCACCTAGTTAACATCTTTCCCCCTGATTACAAATAAATCCAGAGAGCTTTTAATACTGTATATACAGTACTGATGAACTTCAGGATGCAAGTCACCTTACAGGCTCTTGGCAGATCAACGAGGACAAATACAAATACCAAAAGGAATATTTGTTTAGACATTTCTGCTGGCAGATGGCATCTTATTGGCATTTGCCTATTCCATTAGCATAGGGAAGATCCGTTCTGCCAAATTTTTTGGCGATTAGTGAGGGTAACGGCTTAATGGGGGCATCTTATTGGGGTTTGACTGTGCAATACATATTTATTTATATAAAAAATTACCGAATTATTATTAATATTATTATTTTTTTATAAATTTAGCATTTCTTTATACTGTTGAAATAAAATTTATAGAATAATAAGACATCTCTTTATCCAGTTTAATTTGTCTGGAACATAATACTCACATAATACATAATACAGTAATTAATTCTTCAAACAACTGCTTATAAACCTTTTACTATTTAATAAGAATTTAATTTATTGCGGAATGACAAAAATCCATGGAGACAAATGAAGTGTAGTTGAGTCTACAAAATCCCCATAGAAGACCTAAGCACAGGAGAGAAATTGGCATACATAGGGGTCACTACAAGAACAATGGCTACAAGGATTGTTGAACATAAGAATGACATAGTCAAAGGTAAATTAACAACATCGTTAGCAATAGAGGCATATGATAAAGATTTAAGTATTAACTGGAAGCAAGCGAAAGTAATCCCACCCAGGACTCAGCCGACAATAGCAGAGACAATAGAAATTATTGAGAGGAAATCGGAGGAGAATTTGATTAATGACAAGCTGCCATGGGAACCATCGCAGGTGTGGAGATATGAGTTAAATAGAGAGAAACATGACCATAATAAACGAAAATCAGGAAGGATGAGAAGGCAGGAGAGGCTTTAAGGGAGGTAGATAGAAATTATTGAGAGGAAGTCGGAGGAGAATTTGATTAATGACAAGCTGCCATGGGAACCATCACAGGTGTGGAGATATGAGTTAAATAGAGAGAAACATGACCAGAATAAACGAAAATCAGGAAGGATGAGAAGGCAGGAGAGGCTTTAAGGGAGGTAGATATTATATGTGATGGTGGTAAATGAGAGCAGAAGAAAGTTTTTTGGAAGAAGAAATTAGACAATGCCTATAAATTGTGTATAGGGATTACTTATCTCTAAGTAAAGGTTTTCTTTTAATGGTTTTCTTAGGAATAGTGGGTTACGGGTAGGAAAGCCTTGTTTAAGCCTGTAATTGTAATAATTGTTTGTTATAATATTTTATTATTTTGTTTTATTTTTTATTTTTTATTTTTTAATTTTTGTTATAATATTTTATTATTTTGTTTTATTTTTATTTTTTGTTTTTAATTTTTTTTTTTTTTAATTTTTCAAGTTTTAAACATTCCTAGTTAAGTTCTAAGAATGTGTTTTTTCGATGTTCGAATCGGTTATGTAAAACGTACCTGAGGATGGTGTAATAGAACACCGAAAGCGCTAGTACGATTTATGGGAATGTTTTTCTACCTTTAACTGCAGAATAGTGCTGTTATTTAAATCTTAATACATAATACATTACTTCAATAGGAAATTGAGATCTGATATACATCATTTCGATAAAAGTCATGGTTTTTAGGAACATAATTACAATGAATATTGAGGACATCCTGTATGTATAATAAATGAAATTATTATTGAATTCATATCTTTGATAATATACTATTTGTCCTTTACTAAGTATTAAGTTTTAATTTTATCTAATTTTAAGATATTCTGTTAAAAAAAATTCTGAAGAGGAAAATTAAGAATAAAATAAATAGTCAGAGTTAATAACAGTTGATGGAATATATATTTTCTTTTCTTTATTATCCTTATATTTGGCATATTTTCTTTTTCTTGTTTGGCATACTATAACTTTATTTAAATAAGAATAATATGAAATATACACGTGTGTGAATGTATTTTTACTAATCTAAGAAAAGTAGAAATAAAATTTATATATGTAAATAATAACTTTTAGAATTATACAATATTAATAATTTTTCAGGTTTTGATAGTTACATTAATTACAGCTATTATAAATTATCCAAATGAATTTACCAGAATGAATATGGGAAACCTTATAAAACTACTCTTTAGTCAATGCAATGTTGTTGTTGTTTCTCCAATTTGGTAAGTTCAATGATAAATGGAATAGATTTTCGAGAAAGATAAAAATAAATATTATTTTTTATCATAGTGATTATTACAGAAATTATAGTACCAATACAGATCATATGGAAATAATCAGTTCTGGACCAGGTGTATATCAGTCTTTATGGATGCTTTGTCTGGCATTAATTGTGAAACTACTTATAACTATATTCACTTTTGGTATTAAGGTAATTTTTATAAATTAATAGATTATATGTTGATCAATAACTATATAAATAAAAAAATTTTATATGTTTAGGTTCCGTCTGGAATTTTTATACCCAGCCTTACAATGGGAGCTATTGTGGGAAGATTAATTGGAATTGGAATGGAACAAATTGCACGGTAAACAACTAAGACTCTTTTTAAAATCATTAAAAAAAAAAATGATAATTATTGGAATTGGAATGGAACAAATTGCACGGTAAACAACTAAGACTCTTTTTAAAATCATTGAAAAAAAAAAATGATGATGATAAACTCAAAATTGTTTAAATTACTAATATACTCTCTTTTATTTTCTTTTTTCATCACAGAAGATATAAATTTACATGAAAGATTAAATTGCAAATTAATACTAAATTTGTTCAAATAAGCAAAATATTTCAACTTATTAGGATCAGTTTTATTGTAATTAATAAAACCATTTGCAGGCATTCATTTTCCCATCTGTTACAAGACATTCGGATTAGTTTTCACATCATTCACTTTTTGCAAATATATATACTGAAAAGTAGAAAGTAATAAAACTAATAAGCAAGAAAAGTAAACTATAAGTCAAATAAGTAATATAAACTGTTTATTAAAATTTTTTAATTAAGTAAAATAAGATAAAACTCTTCAAAATGACAGAAATTTTGAGAGTTATCATCATCCAATCCCTCAATGGTATTGTTCTTGGAAATGTTTACTGTACATACTGTACATTGTTTTTTTATTAAATTAATGATTTCATAAAACAGTAATCTTGAATGCATTAAGTATTGTGTTGAATATTGAATGTTTGTGTGTATTGTTTATTTTACTTATTTGGTTTAGTTTAGTTTATTTTCTTTAATATTTATATTAAGAAGTATTACATTATGAACTAATAAGCATTAAATAAAACTATGAAAAATATATTTACTTCAGGATTAATTATCATTTGACAGTAAATATTCAAGCGTCGACTAGCGCGGGGGTTGGGGTCCCGAACCCTACAAATTAAATTTTTAATTAAAACAATAAAGGGTGGAAAATTTCACATTTACCAAATTTATGAATCATATTTTGGAAATTAAGCAAAAATCACTTTAAAAGTAATATATTCAGCGATATTTATCAAACTTACCAAATTCATTTGGGAATTATGTAAAAATTGCTGGTAAAAGTGAGAAACTTAGTGAAATTTATCAAACTTACTAAGGTTATTATGCATAATCACCAATTAATCATTTTTACCGTAACATATATATATATATATATATATATATAATGTGAAAATATACATATACAAGGCAACTCTGGTTTACAAGGTTTACAGATATACAAGATATCCTGGTTTTATGAGCAAATATAATTTATACTGAAAATTTGATTTATGAACTTTATCCTGTTTTTATGAGAAATTTATAAGAAGCAAATATTTTAAAAGGGGATTAATGCATACCTTTTTAATTTGGAGGGATACAAGTGATACCAATATTAGTCTGTATTATGCCACACAGATCCCTCATATATTGATTTCAAAGGGAAACATTCAATTCCAGGTCCTTATGATTGAAACAAAGTATATTCAAGTGGCTAATACAACTAATCATATGCAATATTAGTCTGTATTATGCCACACAGATCCCTCATATATTGATTTCAAAGGGAAACATTTAATTCCAGGTCCTTATGATTGAAACAAAGTATATTCAAGTGGCTAGTACAACTAATCATAATAGAATGGTCATAAAATAATGAATGTGATTCTTAGATTCAGAATCAAATCCAATCAGAAAAAAATCTGGTGTGTGGCTGGACTAAACTTAAACTAACTTTTATAATGCACCTATCCAGCAAAAAAATAGTGATATTTAGTTTTCTATGAACATTAAAAAATGGCACTTCCATTGTATTCAAAAATTCTTTTATGTTATATTTTCTTTATTTTTTGATGAAACATACAGTACAATACTTTACTATATCATTTGTTTTTGATTAATGCTTATACTGAATTATTGTGGTTAATATTTTCTTACAAAAAAATACTTTATGAAAATGCTAAACCATGCAAGTCTTGACTTTGAGAAATTTTCAGTTTTTATATAGATTTTTAATCAAAGATTAGCAAATAGCATCACTGTATAACTTTAGGTCACTTTTCAATCAGTGGTTACTAAGAACTCCTATGCTTAATAATTGCTGATTGCATATATGTGCATAATATGCATACTGGATATTCCAATGCCCATTATGATCTATCTACACTCTGAGGAGATCAATTGGGATGAAGGATGAGTTCAATAGACCATTCCTGGATCTCTCTTGAAAAATCTGGAGGTGGAGATTTAAAATTGAGCTTGAATCCTTCAAAGTGGTAACTGAATGCTTTACCTTAGGATCATCTTTGAAAGATGAGGATTAAAGGTAGGTTCATATTACGACAGACTTCACTGACTCGATTCAAGCCAGACCAGTCACATTACACTGCAGACTGTTGTTGCTATGGAAAAGTGACGTAGAATCGTTCAAGTCAATTGTAGTATGAACCCACCTTAATGGGCTGGACCCAGCTTTCTCTAAATGCATATGTAGATATAAGACCCAGAATTGAACATGGATACTTCAAATAATAAATAAACAATAGTCAGTCTGTTGGATATTTTAATGAAAATTTTTATAATGTGTGCATGACAGCAATTGGCTTCTTCATTGGAAAACGGTGTTATTTAGGCTGTTTTTTTCTAAAATTGACACTAATATACTAAAAATAATAATGAAAACAAACTGTTAAATGAACTGAATCATATGAAGAATATATATATAAATCTAAGATTGATCATTGAAAGAAATTGGTGTGATGAATAGTGAGAGGTGGACTGAGACAATTAAAATAAAGAAAAATGAAGATATTGGTTTTGGAAACCAAATATATATTTTGAATTTTGTACTAGCAATACTAGCACAAATGCATCATTAGAGATGCTTTTTTTAATTAATGAATTTTGGATAGATAAAAGAAATCAGTTGTCAATTACAACTACACAGGAAAATATTAACCACAAAAACATATTTTAAAGATTTTTCTTGAATGGACTTTTACAATTTCATAAAAGAATAACAAAATCTTTTGGAAGAAATTCAGTCATCTAAACGGTAAAAACTATGAAAAAACATTAGTAGCATATCTCTTGAATCATCTGCTGCAAAGTCGCGGATTAGAACGAACTACTATCTCTTGAATCATCTGCTGAATAAAGATCTGTGAAATTTGACAATATTAATAAGAAACTAAGATAGCAATTATTAAAACTAATCTATGTTACTATGTGCTACTAATGTAACATGAGGACTCTAAATTAATTTTATTGCTAATAATGTAAAAGTAATTATAAAACAATCTAACACAAAGTAACGTCGAACTGACGAAACGAAACTAAATATCGGAACTTACACTGAAAGTACCGATTAAGTGTTAGCAGTAAAACGAACAACAAAAAAACGATGTTAGAACTTACACTAAAAAATTAAACAAGAAATTCTAAAACAAGTTAGATAATAAAACAAATATAAATTTATTCGACTTTTTATTAACACTTACAAAAGTGTTAATAAAAAGCTTTATTTAAACTTTAATAAAGCACAATGAAATAAACCACAAAAAACTTATTTAATCCAATTCAAATATCAAAAATCAATTATTCACAAAGAAAAGAACCTTAAATACTACTTAACTTCTAATACCTCCACGTCCGATACAAACTTCAAACTATAGTCAATCTCTACAAGAATTCCAATGTCACTTAACCAACCTTACGTTGATACACCTCAAAAAAAACTTGTCGATTGCGTGGTCCTTTTATACAGTACTCGCACTCGCTCATTTACAAACTTATACGTAACAAGTTCAAGTTTATTAGTTTACAGAGTGATTCATTCATGTCATTATCTTTACAATTAATTTATGTATCGAACAAAAATACCGATATGGATCATTCTTATTTTCACATATCAGTTCAATGGTAAACATTATGTAGATAAGACATCATTAACCGGGATAGCTCTTCCGGATACGGGTTCCGATTCCATATCACGTGATTGCCAACGACGGAGGCGGAGAAAGTGGGAAGTAAGTTAACTTTTAAACTAAAATATAATACGTTAGCATATAAGAAAATAACGATAAATAAATAATAGAGTGCATAAAAAAATAAAAATAGGACAGGTCCAAGTTAACTTCCTCACACTGCTGAATAAAGATCTGTGAAATTTGACAATATTAATAAGAAACTAAGATAGTAACATAGATTAGTATTAATAATTGCTATGTACTACTAATGTAACATGAGGACTCTAAATTAATTTTATTGCTAATAATGTAATCTTAAAACAAGACAATGCCTTTTGAGTTTACAAAAAATTATAGATAATTCACATTTAAAAATATATAATTATATTTTTATGATAAAATCATAAATTAAATTTTTCAACAGTTGTTATTAAATTTCAGATGTTGATTGTCAATTATCTAAATGTGGTAAGCTTTTCAAATAATAGCAGTTAGAATGTCATATTTGAGACAATAATATGCCTCTTCATAATTTTAAATAAGCACCATTGATGCAAAATGACCAAAAACAATAACTCAAAGATCATTAAATCTATGAACCATTGTTGCCAGTTTAGCATTTTTCAAGTTAAATGTAACTTAAACTATCCAGTTTGAAAATTTTTCAAAATTTGCTTATGGTTTAATATTTGGTTTTTAATAAAAAATAAAAAAAGCCAAATTTTAACAACATAAGCAATTATGCTATTGTTTTCCATCTTATGTTGATTTTTCTTAAAATCGTTTTTATTATATTCAGCATTAAACAGACAGGATCCATTGAAGGAGGGAGAGTGGCAACTATACAAGTAATGGTCTAATCGTTTTTATTATATTCAGCATTAAACAGACAGGATCCATTGAAGGAGGGAGAGTGGGATAATCAAATTTAACTATACAAGTAATGCTTTAAAGCAGGGAATTCCCAAAGTTTTGCCTATGTGGGCCAAATTGTAAATTCCAAAATATTTTTCATAACACATTTTTTGGCTGTTTTGCCTATGTGGGCCAAATTGTAAATTCCAAAATATTTGGCGGGCCAAAAAACGTGTTGTGGAAATATACGTTCAAATCGATAAAAAGACACAAGGGAAAGATTTATACTAATTTTATAACAGTCGTTCTTTATTTATGACCATAATTGTATAAAATAACACATTTCAAAAATAATTAAACAAAAATAACTAAATAATTTCAAAAAAAGAAAACAAATAATAAATTCATCAATCTGAAGTGTGGGATTATTTTAAATAAAAAAGAAAATAATAATAAATTCATCAATCTGAAGTGTGTGGCTTGTACGGTTGTTGTTTTCTTTTAATAATAATATTGAGTCTTGATTCTGTGTCGATAGAATGTGTTCTTAACATCTGTTGTAAATGCTTATCAGTTAATTTTGATCTCAATTTGTATTTATTAATATTCATGATTGAGAAAGTTTTTTCGCATATATAAGGCTGAACTCACACGAACCACAACAAAACCACGCCACAACCACAAAACGGTGGTTACCGTGTGATTGGGTTGTGGCCGAAATCAACCACTCGCGAACCACTTATATGCGCAGTCGGTCGCGTATATATGCGCAATCCGTTGCTGATTGACATGAAGCGCTGTCGGCGGTTAGTAGTCGGTATGTCGCACTATGTGAGTTGCGCTCAACCACTGACGACCACAATTTTGTGGATGATATCGACCACAAGTTGCGACAGCCGTTGAAACCTACTTCAGTTTAGTGGTCCGTCTGAGTTAGATTATGCGTTTCTATATTAATATAATTATAATTCACGACCGTCCACAAGCAACCACCGTTTTGTAGTTGTGGCGTGGTTCTGTTGTGGTTCGTGTGAGTTCAGCCTAAATGCTTAAAAATAATGAAAACATATTTGGAAGCACTTATACATGTATTTTTTTAACCATTGAGAAAGTTTTTTCGCATATATAAGTGCTTCCAAATAATGAAAATGGAAGCACTTATATTTTTTCGCATATATAAGTGCTTCCAAATAATGAAAACATATTAGGAAGCACTTATACATGTAACTTTTTAACTGAACAATTTTTAATTATAATATGATAAAATTTATTTGTTTTTTGTAAAAATATAAATTATCTCTATGAATTCAAGATGGCAGATGATCTGACAAGGCGGGCCGCACTTTGGGAACCCCTGCTTTACAGCAACAGATAGCTGGCGTGTTTCAAATAACAGAGGAGGCTTTGGCGAGCTTTGCGGCATGGTGAAACATTAAAGGCGGATTCCCACTTGGGGTGAAATCTGCAGCAAACGCAGAAAGGAGCTCGTTTCCATAGCAACGGAACTTGACCTTGCGGCCACTTGTTAGAAACGTAAACATTGCTAACTCCCAACGTCTGCGTTTCTATAAGCAACTAGTTGCAGGGATTAGCCAATAAGAGAAGTGTTTAGTATTAAACGAATTATACAATGGCGGTGATTGGTGGTTGATGTATTCCTATTCTTGACGACTATTGGCTGATGTCGTCAGTTGTTTACCGCAAACGCTTAATTGAATCGTTGGCTACGTTAGCAGACTCAACAGTTCTAAGTGAGCGGATGAGTTGTAGCAGTAGTTGTTGGTGTATCTGCTAAACGGCAGATAACAACAGGGAGCGTGATTAATGAAAGAAAATGGAATACGTTGTAAACACCATTAAATACGTATACTACTTTATATATTATCAATTTGTTCCTTTGGATTAGTAACATTCCTGGGCGCAGCCATCTTGAAACAACTCAATATGTTGAATAGTAGCTTAAATGAAATCCGCTACCAAACGTGACATCACTCATTCAACAAGTTCGATAGTAGCGCTACTTTGAAGACGCGTTCAGCAGAAAATCTCGCAACTGTTCCATAGCAGTTGAGTCTGTTGAACGCAACCAATGAATGGGAACGAATACCGGGTATATCGGCATTTGTGACTCATCAGCCCGCGGTGGCGCAGCACAAGTGGGAATCCGCCTTA
Source organism: Olivierus martensii (assembly GCA_000484575.1). NCBI lineage: Eukaryota > Metazoa > Arthropoda > Arachnida > Scorpiones > Buthidae > Olivierus > Olivierus martensii. The sequence continues at coordinate 20,759 of AYEL01083298.1, read as the reverse complement.
ACAAGACTTCGCAACACTTGACTAGTCGCTATGGAAACGATTTGGTTCTTAAGGCGGATTCTCACTTGAGCTGCGCCACCGTAGGCTGATGAGTCACAAACGCCGATATGCCCGGTATTCGTTTCCATTCAATGATTCAATTAAGCATTTGCGGTAATCAACTGATGACATCAGCCAATAGTCGGTAAGAATAGAAATGCGTCAACCACCAATCACCGCCATTGTATAATTCGTTTAATACTAAGCACTTCTCTTGATTGGCTAGTCTCTGCAACTAGTCGCTTATAGAAGCGCAGACGTTGGGAGCTAGCAACGTCTACGTTTCTACAAGTGGCCGCAAGATCAAGTTCCGTTGCTATGGAAACAAGCCCCTTTCTGCGTTTGCTGCAGACTTCACCCCAAGTGGGAATCCGCCTTTACGATCTTAAAATTTCTTCAAACCTAGGTGTGTACCAGGCTTAAAGAGACCCATGATTAACTATTAACTTCATATCCTTCCACCCGTTGGTTAGAAATGAATTCAGAGAGCTTTTAATATATCAGTACAGATGAACTTTGGGATATGCGTTACCTTACATGCCCTTGGCGGAATAACGAGGACAAATACAATACCTAAAGGAATATTTGTAAGATTTCTAATAAAAGTCAAACCTGGTGAGCCTCAGCAAGGTCCTTGTAAGGAAAAGAGACAGAAAATAGAAAGAGGAAAAAACACCAGAATTTCAGATTCCTGAAGTTTTATTGGAAGCAAACTCTTCTTCCAAACAATAACATCTCCTCCTCCTTCTCCCTTCTCAGCATCATCCTAGGAGGCACACGACTCTTCTTAGCAAGGTAGCGAGGTTAAATTTTTATTTATTTCATGTATTGTAATTGCTTTTGTATTTATGTAGTGTTAAGCAGTGTTTAAATTATTTTGTACAATCCAACTGGTGTACCATGAAACCTTAGGTTTCTGTCAAAAATTTTTCGGGTTCCGTGTGAAATTCACTAATTTTATACAAAGAAATATTTCCACACTCATAATTTAAAGTCTAAAGTCCGAATGCTTTGAGTGCGTTTGGTTTAAAAAGTGTTTCACCGAACAAAGAACCGAACTCGATTCGTTTATACCTGCTGTTGCTCGGCTGCTGTAATTTATTTTTGAACGGTAGATAGCAGTGAAGTCTATCCAATCCGAGAGACCCATTTGCTACAAAGCCGGTGACCATCAAAGTTTGTTTGTAGTTTCAGATTTTTGTTTTATAAATAAAGCATTATAGAGCATACATTGCGTTTATTATTTAATATAAATTTACAAGGGTTTCAAAAATATGTAACATGTTTAGAAAGATTCCGCGTTAAAATAAAGTTGGGAACTGATGATTTAGACGTTTCAACTGGCGGATGGCATCTTATCGGGGTTTGCTTGTATATAAATGAAAAGAAACTTTGATAATATTTATAACTCCTTTAAAAATGAAAAATTTAAAATTTTTCATCAAAAATTCGAGTCTTGATAACACAAAGCATACATATCACTATGAACAAACATCATGATGTAAGTAAGGTCGCAAAAATTATTTCAGAAATATCCGACCGGAAGACATCAATGATAAAATTTATGACTAAATCGAATTCGAATAATAAAATAATTATTATGTCAGAAAAATAAACAGCATTAATAATTTCCGATAATTAGCGATGCGAATTTTTAATCGAAATTTTCCGGGGAATCCGGACTCCTCGCGCCATTCCCATTTTCTATTGATACTACTGCATGGATAGGATTAGCATCGAAAGTCAATATTGAGTCTATGGGAGATCCAAACTTCATTTATATCATTACGCCGATGATATAATCCACTAAATTATTCTTGATAACACAAAGCATACATATCACTATGAACAAACATCATGATGTAAGTAAGGTCGCAAAAATTATTTCAGAAATATCCGACCGGAAGACATCAATGATAAAATTTATGACTAAATCGAATTCGAATAATAAAATAATTATTGTCAGAAAAATAAACAGCATTAATAATTTCCGATAATTAGCGATGCGAATTTTTAATCGAAATTTTCCGGGGAATCCGGACTCCTCGCGCCATTCCCATTTTCTATTGATACTACTGCATGGATAGGATTAGCATCGAAAGTCAATATTGAGTCTATGGGAGATCCAAACTTCATTTATATCATTACGCCGATGATATAATCCACTAAATTATTCGCGTTGTTAATGTGACAAGCTATAAGCTTCGAATAAAATTATGATATCATGATTTTAACATGTAGTGAATTTTTTCCGCGAATAATATGGAGGTTATAGCTGGGGCTTTTTCCTCCGATAACGAGGTTGGGACGAGTATATGGTTCGAGGCGGGCGTGCCCGCCAGGCGCTTCGGATCCATATGATGTCCCATCGCAGACCCTACTGACGGATTTGAGCACCGCCAGCAGTCCGTATAGGGACCTGCGAATGAGACCCCAGTGACGGACGCGACAACCACCGAATGGTACGAGGTGACCCTTTAGGAGCCTTTTACTCCGCACGGAGTCAGACGGTGGGCATATTCTAACCCCTTACCCACAGAGGGTCATGTAGTAAATCATCTGCATGTCTCTAATACATATACGATGATCAGATGTGATGTTCTACGAATTCCAATCGATTTTAACTATTCTAAAATTGCGGAGCGTTGTAATTTTAAGTCGTTCTCGAAAGGCTGCATGATTAGCTGTCAAACGAAGTAAAGTGTTTAGAAATGGTTATTCGAAACTGAAAACCCAAAGGAACAATTACATAAAAATAAACATCGTTCTTACTGACATTGTTACCTTTTACATAGAAATCGACTGTTCCGTGCCCATTAATATCGTCACAAAATTTGGTAATACGCCATTCCCATAGACTCAATACTGACTTCCGATGCTGTCGCCAAATATAGTCATATTTAAAGCGATACTAAATCTGAATATAAATAAACTTAAAACACCTATTTTAATGATTTATATTCACAAGAAATTGTACTTTTAAAACACCATTATTTCAAATATTGAATAAATTGCTGCTCCTGAATGACAAACAAGCGAAAACAGAAACCTATTTTCACATTAACAAAACATAAATTAAAAATGGCGGTACTGAAGTTAAATCGTCTAATTAATCTTAATCTGACAATAATAATAAATAGTTTATAAAGTAAAATTTTTAAATTTTAACTTTGGTCCATCGATGGTTTGTCCTAAATTCGAAGATGACGTCATAAGCAGAGATTGGCAAGACTGTTTCTAGTTGTAGTCAGATCAGTTTTAGTAAGGTTAACTTTGCCTTGTCTCATTTATCGTTGTCTTATACTTTAAATTTTTTTCCTTCAATTTTAGCGTGTTTATAACTCAATCAATGTTATTTAGATAAATTATATAAATAAAAGATGCTAGACAGTCTCTCAGGTCAGTAAACTTTGCTTATTTTTAATTGTAAATATAAATTTTATGTCGAAATTTTTAATTGTAAACAATACATTCTTTTGATCATTTTTTGCATGTTTGTTATAAAATGAACCCAAGCTTCTTATTGATTGTAACTGTTTTTCAATCAACTGTTTCAATCAAACATTTAAGACTTTAATTCTTATTTCATTGAGCAAATAAAATTAAAAAAAAATCATGTAAGATTAAATGACTGGAATTATATATGCATCTTTATATTATAATAAAACTAGCTTCTCTTTCTTTATAAAGTAAAACTTTTCATAAATGCCATTACAAGCATGTACCAAATGCAAAAGCAAGGATGTACAAAACAGTTTACAGTATTAATTGGCCACAAATTCATTTCCATTCTTAAATATGTTATCATAAATGTAAAGATTATTATGAAACACCATCCACACTTCTTTATTTTTGATATAGTTTTATTATAGTATAAAAAGATATTTAAAATAGTCAACATTGACAGGTTGTCAGAGATAAAAGTGGGAAAAATTGCATATTAAGTGAATTTTTGGCCAATTTCTGAGATATAGGTTCTAAAATTATTGCAGAAGAGTTAGATTTAGGGAAAGAAGAGGCAGTTGCATGCACTTAAATTGGAATTGTTATTTATGAGTATTATCTGGCCGTAGAGATCAGATATAAACCAGGTGTGTTTAAATATTTAGTATTAAAATTATTTGTGAAGAAAGAAAGTGTCCTTTCCAAATTGTGTCATAGCTGCAATAAAAAATGTAAGAAAAGGTGTTGTGTATCTTATTACCCACTGCATGCCGTTACCCCTCTTTCCCCTACTTTGTAAAAATTACTTAAAAAATAATGCAAATTGGAATTCAACTATATTAAAAATCCATATCTAAAAACTATTTTATTATAGAAACTATATCCAAATGACATTTTATTCTTTGAAATGTTTATTAAAATAAACATTTGATAATCTGTTGATCAGTATCATTTTTATGAAGATATCTTTCCATTGAAATCATATTAGTCCAACTAAACATTTTTTCTTGCTTCTGCAGAATTTTCAGTTCAGTTTGCATTCTTATTCAGTTCATTTAGTGAAAATTCAGATTGTTTATAGATCTACCTCTTTTGATATAGATATAAAATTACAAGTTACTGTCTTATATCAGTGATCTTTGCCTTAGATTTATGAGAAAGATTTTATTCTGACTGTAATTTTTATTTTTAAAAATAAAAATAATTATTTTTTTAAATCTATAAATTTAAAGTGAAGGAAATATATTGTTTGTAATTATGGTTGAGTGAATTTAAATATGAGAAAAATGACATATTTGAATTTGTCGATAGTTTCTGCATAAAATGTCAACTTTAAATCTTATATAAGTAATGGTATTTTTTAAATAATGAATAAAACATGATAAAATTTAGATGTAAAATGTGTAATTGATCATAACACAGAGTTCCAATAATTACATTAATGCTTTTTATGGTACACGCCATTACTTTATTGTGAAGTTACCAGAACTAATTGTAGACTAAAACTGAATAATTGAATATTTCAAATAATCGGACATAATTAAATCTACATTCTGTACATTTAAAAACAGAAACCTTTCTAAATTTATAAAAATAATAATAATTGTATTGTAAATTAGCATCGGTAATATAATTTTGATTTAAAATAATTGACAACAACATGAATTTAACAACTATGATACTTTAACAGCAGCTTTAATTATTTGTGTTACAGCTTGCAGCTTATGACATAGTTTTGTAAATTTCAAATTATCAATATGCAAGTATTCTATTTTTAACAAGTAAAAATAGCACATCATTATTTCCATGTATAAAAAAAATTACTTAGTAACTTTGTAATGTTGCAATGGTTTTCGAAAGGAAGATCAAATAATTAATCTTAATGATGTATAATACAGTAATAGGTAATGTTAGGAAATTGTTAAACGTCTTAAAATTGATTCCTTTTGATACAAGTAAGTACAGTGTAATTCGAACTGTTATATTTTTTTAAATTAGATCAAAAAAATTGAATTAAATTAAATTTAATCTGTTTAAAACTAAAATTTTGAAATTTCAATTATTTATAGAGTAAATATTGATGTTTACAACAGGAAATTGTTAAACGTCTTAAAATTGATTCCTTTTGATACAAGTAAGTACAGTGTAATTTGAACTGTTATATTTTTTTAAATTAGATCAAAAAATTGAATTAAATTAAATTTAATCTGTTTAAAACTATAATTTTGAAATTTCAGTTATTTATAGAGTAAATATTGATGTTTACAAACATTAAATTGCAAATTTTGATTACGATAAGTCCAAAAACATTTTTTTTTTTTAAATAATAAAATATTTAATATAGTTTGAAAGAATTTAGATCAATAACTAACAAATTTCTCTGTTATATATGACTATCAGATTTATTTAACAGTTGTTTGAAAATTTATCAGCATCAAATGTCTTTGACAGTATTAATATGCAATTTTTTTAAAGACATATTACTGGTAATAATTAAAATTTATAAATATATGTTTATAAAAGTTAATTATTATTAATTATAACCTTATAAACATCTATAAAATTAAAATAAAAGGAGTTAAAAAAAAATAAAGTGTATAATATATTCATAGAAAACAACCATTTTTACTGTAATCAGTAAAAATTTCATATATTTTTTTTTTTGCACACCCTTTTCCAATCGCAAATTACTAAGGGGCAGTTCCAACCATGGGCTGCACCCACACCTGTGGAGAGGGCTGGATGGTGAAGGACGGAGCTCGCTGGGCCAGGCCCAGCACCCCGAGAAACTTTTCAGGAGATTTGCTGTACCCGTGACGCGAACCCATGTCCTCCTGCGTGGCATGCCAACATGTTACCACTCAGCCATCCGGCTGCCAAATTTCATATATAAAAAATAATTATAACAGGCCAATAATATACAGTATATGATAAATCATTTTTGAAAAGTCACAGATTTATTATAATAATTTAAAGGTCATTTAATAAGTGCAATATTCTTAAATTATTTCATGTTTAAAAAAAAATTACATTCTGTAATGAGTTAATAAACTTGATGGAAATTGGAAATTACAATTTTATTTAATATTTATCAATAAATTAATAAATGAATTAAAACTTAATTAATTAATTTAAGAATAAGTAATTTTAAAAACTGTAGGGGAGTTTATAAACTTTTTTATTCGTATAGAACAAGAAAAAAGATCAACCGAACGACAGATTTCCATATAAATTTCAATCATTATCAAATCCAGATCTTTTTGTTAATAAAATGAAAAAATGCATGACAGATAAGCAGAAAAGTAAAATATTTTACGAAGAAATATCAGTCCGAAGATGAGCTGCTTGCACCAATACATAAACTATATTTGAATAATTCAAACAAATCTGTTTTGCGAGAACTTAAAAGTTTATATTGATCTGAATAATGATTAATTAATAGGTTTAAAAAGTCATATTTTATATTGAAAGTATTGTCCAGTACTTATTCTGAAAAATTTTTAATTCTCAATAAAACAATTAAATCAGATATTACACCAGAAAACTATGATATACAATGACATTTTATCTATCAAAAAGAAATCTTTGTAACACTAGCTTCTGAACTGAAGTTATATATATCAGTTGTCTCAAACTCAGATTGCATGTGGGCCGAATGCACAATTTAAAAGGAAATGAAGGGCCAAATATTTTTAAACAAAATTACAATGAAAGGAAAATATTTATTTGTAATTACTTTCATTTTTTCTTACAAAGATATCAAAATAACATTATATAATTATGAGATTATAAAATATATATATTTTTTTTTAATTTTTGACTACTACTTGACACCTGATTTCTGACTGTAAATTGTATTTAAACAAATAACTAAAACATCTTTGCAGATCCAGGCCAGATGCGGAGTTTTAGACCACTGATATATATCTTTTTTATAATTTTTAAAATGTGCAATGAGATATCAATAACTAACTTTATAGAGTATTAAAAATTTATGTGAATAGCAGATCTAGTTAAGTAAATCATGATGTTTTTCCTACACCTTTACGCTTTCAAATTTACTAATAAAATAATCTATATTTGATGTTTTCTCGGCATATTTATAAAAATCTTTTCTGTGCTATATACATAATACATCTCTCCAACATCTTTTGCATTTTTGAATGCTTATAAAATATCATTAACTATTTTATTTTGGAACATAAAATTGTAATTATTTTACTTTTGGTTTTTATTAATGTTCTGAATATTGCAAATTTGTATTGCTTATGTGATTGTTAAAAAATTGATTAAATATTTTGGTTGAAAAACTGAAGATTATATATATGTGATAAGATCTCTTAGTGACATACATTGTGGAAATTGAAAGTTTATCTTTTGTTTTGTAGTTAATATATTATCTGTCGAGTATTCTGATAAAGAATTAGTCACTTTATTGATGATCAACAAAAATCTATGTTTAGTTTCACATATGATGATGATAAAATTGCATAATTAGTGAATTAGTGAATAAGATTGATAATTTATTAGTTGCCTTTATATAGTTCAGTTTATATACACTATGTTAAATGAATTAATACATTTCAGTCACTGAAAAAATCTTACTTGTTAGTGCAAAAAATTAATTTAGATTGAGTTTTAAAATATTGCATATAAACTACTATTTTAAATAACTGCTGATAATATCTGAAAATAACAGCACAAAACAGCAGTTGAAAAATAATAATTAAAACTTTTAGTGAAACATTTTCATTTGCTATATAACCATCGACGATATTAAGAATAGAAAAAAAAATTTCTTTTTCTGTTCTTAATATTGATGATGGTTGTATAGCAAATGAAAATGTTTCACTAAAAGTTTTAATTATTATTTTTCAACTGCTGTTTTGTGTTGTTATTTTCAAATATTGCATATCATAGTGAAAAATGTAAAGGTATAATTGTCTGTTTAATTTTCTATAATGATTAAAATTCCTATACAGGATATTCCTGAAAGATCTAACCCAAATTTAAATCACAGATGCTACTTATCAAAACAAAGCAAAAATCCATGTAAACATGGGTCATGAAATATTTCCTTTTCAAGATAATTCAGGATATAAAAGCATACAATTTAATAGACATAATAATCTTGCAACCGCTGTAGTAGATTGTGGTTTTCAATCAGTTGTAGCAAAATGATGTATATTAACCATTATATACAATGATGATATTCAAATTATTTAATAGCCAGTTCGCTTAAATTTGATGTCGGGGTTTTGAACAAATTTACAAAATATTTTTATTTACGTTTAATTAATAATTGCAGAAGACAGAACAAAATTACATAAATTAAGAAACATAAATAATGATAACAGCACAAATAAAAATATTAACACTTACAAAACAGTGATTAGTGATTTACAGGTACTCCTCACTTAACGACCTACCTGATTAACGACTGCTCTATATACAGGTACTCCTCACTTAACAACCTACCTGTTTAACGACTGCTCGAACTTACGTCCGTAGTTTAAGACTATTTTTTTTAATGGAATATTTGGTTTTTGCTCATATGCATTGCTTATGACTTTTGTTTGTAATTTTTCCGCACTTGTAGTTCCAAAAAAACTGAAGAAAAATATTGTACTTTGTGCATAATTAAGATATAAATTTTTAATTTGAATTTGTTTCCAATATTTTAATATAGGAACAAGTTTTTCACTTACCGACCGATTTGTTCTATGACCGAGTCGTGAGAACCAAACCCAGTCGTTAAGTGAGGAGTACCTGTATTCTAATAATTTTCTGATTATTGAAGGGTATAGATGGAATCTTTTCTTTCACTTGTCAAATGGTGTTCTTTCCTTGGCTAGTCTTTGATATAAGGAACTGTAACAACTGGTTGGGCCAGACCAGCTGAATAACACCGCTGGTTACATATATGATCTATACTTTTAACCCTATGTTATCTCAAAAAGGAAACATTTCAGGACTCATGTTTATAATGACTTTTTGTTTTGATAAATAGCACCTGTGATTTAAATTTGGCCAAATCTTTTAGGAACACCTTATATATTAGTAGATAAAATCTGTATTATCATTTTTAAAGATTATATGGTGAAATATTTAAAATGCAAGTAATGTTTATGTCTAGGATATTTAAAAAAAAAATCAATATTTTAATGATAAAAAGTATAAAGGCATCTAAAGTAAGTCTCAGTTATGAATAAAAATAATGCAAAATATAAATATTAAATAAGTATAAATTGCTGAAAAACTGAATATAGATTCAATAAATGATAGCAATTATTTTTGTTTACTGAGATGATAAAACAGATTAATGGCAATAATTACTTTGCATAAAATGGCAAAGTTCTTGTTGTTCATGAAATTTGTAATTTATTTGCATTTTTTTTTTGTCCATGATTTGAAAACTCAAATTTAATAAGGTGTTAACATTGTTTTAGTTGTGTTATTTTTCATGTAACACAAAGAAAACACAGAACACAGTTCTGCAATTCTTAAAGTTTCATAAATTAATTTAAATGCATGCAATAAACATTTGCAACTTATTCTATAGGTTGTGCAATCAATATTTTTCATTGGGAAAAATAGAAATTTTGCAATTGCATAAATTTCGATACAATTGACTTAGTATTGTTGCGTAACTCGCGTATACCGTGTTATGAAAACAGCTGAACGTAATCAATACTATAACTACACTTTGAAGTATTAAAACTTTATTTCGTGAATTATTTATTTTTTTCCTTTAATTCTATCAAAAGTAATCGTTTTTTAAATACGTAACGAGTCATTAAAACATAATAACAACATTTCGTGTATTCATTATCCTATAGAAACTCGTTACTATTCACAAATCGTATTACTCAAACTTTTATGACTTCGGTAAACGGGACTAAAAAAATAATTATTCGCATAATTTCTAGGTGCAATGAATGGGAAAATTGTCGGGATGTGAAGCTGCCAGGTCAAATACCTAATCATATATTTCAAATTTTTTTTTATTGAAAAAATATTTTAGGAAACGCAACACAAAAAAATGAAATGTTAACGTTTTTTAGAGCGTGACCGATTCCAGGCAAATGGAGGATCATTGCTGGTTGATAACCGATACTTGTGTCGATATCGCTTTTGAGATACAGAAGTCAACAGAGAGTAAAAATTTCAAACTTGTTAACCACGCAAGGTAGTTCTCTCTTGGTTTATAGTATAAAATAAGCAAAAACTGTCACTGTTTCTTTTTATATTGAACTCAACATTGTTTCTCGTATCTGATGAGGTAATATGTCATCGTATTTATATAAATTTGCGTATATAAATCTTAATTATGTGATTAATTCGTGGAAATTAAAATATTATAAAGCTTTTATTTCGTAACCAAATAATTTTTCTTTTTAAGAAAATTTAAAGTTTATTATTATTTTAATAAATTATAAAATTTCGATATGGCAACATTGTTGTATAGCGTAATTTTAATTTAATGTGCTTACGTATTAATTTATGCATGACGTATTTTCCATTAAAAATGGCTATAATTGTTTGTTTATGATAAAATTTAACACACAAATAATATTTCTTCAAAGTAAAAATGTTTTAAAAACAAATTGCGTCGTTAAAATCGCTTTGTGGCGTTTTGACAGCTCAAATACGTTTTTGTTACTGTTGACACAGCTGACCGACTTGGTTTGTATTCATAGAAGATGTGAATAAGCACGGACAAAATTTCGTTTTGTCCTGTTATCACTATTTCCTGTGCTACAGTCTAACACGGAATCGTCACTCCGGATAATTCCAATAAAAGATTAAGACAAAAAACAAAAAAAAAATCAAATGAATTGTGAATAGCAGAAAGTGAAGAAATGCCTCATGCATGATATGTTTTAGCAGCGTTGTGCACTTACTTTAAGGATAACTGATGTGTGAAGAAAGAGCCTCTCCCATCAGAATAGTTAGATAACTTGATGGCTCAACTGTTTATCATTCTCTATAATATGATTATTAAGAGATAATTTTATTTTTAGTATTTTAATTATTCCTCATTTAATTTTAATGATATTCAAAGACATATTACATAGAGAGACTTATGAATCTATAACCTAGAAATGTAATATTTATTGCAATTAACTTTTATTTATCTGAGTATTATTTTATTTTCATAAAAATTCTTATCCTGTTATCTAATTTCTGTTAGGTGTGTGTGATATTTTCTGTGATCTAATTATTTATTTTAACTAAATTCTACAATTATCAGTAATTTAGAAAATAATACAAAAAGATATTTATATACATTCTGATCTAAATTTACTATCATATTCTACTTAATTCAAATAAAAATCACTATAAAACAAGCACTTTTTGCAGTGTAGATTAATTTATTAATTTGTAACTAACATTTTCGGCATACAACCATCATCAGGTCACACAGTGATGATGACTGTATGCCAAAAACGCTGTTAAAGTTTACAAATTAATAAATTAATCTATACTGTGAAAAATGCTTGTTTTATAGTGGTTTTTACTATCACGTGAATTGTTTAGTGATATAGTATTGTGTTATATAGAATAGAGAAGTGTAACAGACATTTTTGAATTATAAAAAACAGTGCTAGGGGTGTTGACAGAGAAATGTGCCGACACCGACTCCTCTCACAATAAACACATACACAAATGCTGCTGATTTTTTAAAACACATTTTTATTCAATATTTATTACTGAAAAATTATTTATTTATCTGAAAAAGAAAATAATTATTTAATACATTTTTTAAATTTAAAACCAATAAATTACGAGCAATGAAAAAGTTATTGCCAACACCAACACTGACTCCCCAGCCCTGATAAAACAATTGCTTTATTGAATAATTCTTATATAATACAGTAAATATAGAGAAATTTTGAACTTGCAAAATATATTTTTGAATAACTATATCTATATCTATGTTATTCTTTAAAGAATAATTGAAACAAAATAACAGAAAAAAAACTATTATTATTGATTTAAATAAAGAATTTTAATGTCAAATAATTTTTGAATAACTATATCTATATCTATGTTATTCTTTAAAGAATAATTGAAACAAAATAGTATTTAAACATGAAAAAAAACTTTATTATTGATTTAAATAAAGAATTTTAATGTCAAATGTCATACTTTATTACAGTATTTATTATAAATAATTTTTTCTGCTTAAGTTCTGTTTTGTTTGAGTTACATGTTTGAATTTTTTGTTTTATCAAAAATAAATATAGCATGTAAACAGGGCTGCCGAGAAAAGGTGACTTCCGTGACTTTTGTCATGGACCTGACCGTTAAGCCTGAAGTGTCACATAATGTGTCCAATAGTTCGCAGCTGCCAACAGACTACCCAAAGCAGTCGTATTTGAGTTACATGTTTGAATTTTTTGTTTTATCAAAAATAAATATAGCATGTAAACAGGCCGCCGAGAAAAGGTGACTTCCGTGACTTTTGTCATGGGCCCGACCGTCGAGCCTGAAGTGTCACATAACGTGTCTGATAGTTCGCAGCTGCCAACAGACTACCCAAAGCAGTCATACCAAGAACTTTTTTATATATAACATAGTATGTAATATATGGAATTTTGAATTTATTGTTTGCCTTTTTTAAATAAATGCTTAATGTTTTTATATGGCTTTTTTTATTAAACCAAAAAATGATGCACTTTTTTAAGTGGGGCCCAGACTTGTCACGGGCCCGAAAATTTCTCTCAGCAGTCCTGCATGTAAATATTAACATTTTTTGGAAAAATGTTATTGATTATACCATTATCTAACTAACTAGAGAATTAATAAAATCTTTGACAACTTTCCAGTTATATTTTCTGTATGATGATCAGCACTATTATGAAACTCTTCTGTTCATATCATAAAAGAAAAAAGCGCTTAATTAGAAACAAATTTCATGAAATAAGCATAATCAAATCGAAATGCAGTGAGAATCATTAATGAAAGAAAAATTTCATTTTAAATAGTTTAATAGGCATTCTGAATAGAGTACCAAACGTTATGCATAATTTATTAGTTAGTTAATGACTTGAAAATGTTTCAGGAAATAACATTATTAAATTTTTAGTTTCTGTAATTTAGTATAATTATTATAATGAAGTTTGACTGCAAGAGCTAATTATTTTGGATAGGTAATTTTTTTAATTAAATAAAAATGAAGTTAGCATATATACTTTATATTAGTAGAACATATTTTAGTAGATAAATCTTTGTTTTTGTGTAAAACTTTAAAGAATTTTAATTGTTTGTTGTAGAATATGCATCAATAGTTATGTACATAGTGTATATAGTTAAAATTCTTATAATTTTATCTGAAATTACAAATTACTCATCCAGATCTTCGGTCATATAAATTATATTTATCACATTTTCCTTGTTATATATATGTATATTTATAAAAAGCAAAATATTTAAAACAATAGTTTTTTTTATTCTTGAATGAAGATCATCACTTTGATAATCTTCATTCAGAAGTTTATCAAAGTGATTAAATGATATTTTCAATAAAGTTATAATTTTATTTGTTCCATATTTATATTGTTTCCATAGGAAAATTGGATCACTAGATAACTATAAACAGCTAAAAATTCCAAAATGAATATACATTTGTGTATCTATTTATTTTGTGTATTTTTCAAGATGAATACATAAAAGAAAGTTATAATTTTATTTGTTCCATATTTATATTGTTTCCATAGGAAAATTGGATCACTAAATAACTATATATAAACAGCTAAAAATTCCAAAATGAATATACATTTGTGTATCTATTTATTTTGTATAATTTTTAAAGATGAATACATAAAAAAGGATGTTATTCAATGCAAACAATGTACTGAATTTTCAGTCTAGAAAAAATGTATTTAAAAGTAAAGCTTGGATTACACATCACCAGAATGTACTGCAGAAACAGACAACAGACTCCCAAATGTGATGTCACTTCCTGTTTATAACGTACTGCTCGGAAAACATCTGCAGAGAACATACTGCAGAAACAGACAACAGACTCCCAAATGTGATGTCACTTCCTGTTTATAACATACTGCTCGGCAAAACATCTGCAGAAAAGTACACCAGAAAAAATTTCAATTTTTAAGTTTCTGCAGCTCTTGCTGTTGTACTTTTAGCCAATCATGTCTCTTGCTTGGTGTGACGTTTGCTTGAGAGCGAAGCTCTCGAACTAGTCGAGTATAGAAACTGTATTTCTCTATTTTGAAAGATTTTTCTTGTCTAAAATTTATGTCATCTTTTTTGCCTTTATTTTAATTTCAACATTAATAAGGAGACAATGTAAATAATTCAGCTCAATTATTAAAAGTGTAAAATAAATTTATTAAACTTGAAGATCTTTCTGCTTTATTAAGCCATCTTAATAAAGATCTTAAACGTCTGCAGAAAAGTACACCAGAAAAAATTTCAACTTTTAAGTTTCTGCAGTTCTTGCTGCTGTACTTTTAGCCAATCATGTATCTTGCTTGGTGTGATGTTTGCTTGAGAGCGAAGCTCTCGAACTAGTCGAGTATAGAAACTATATTTCTCTATTTTGAAAGATTTTTCTTGTCTAAAATTTGTCATCTTTTTTGCCTTTGTTTTAATTTCAACATTAATAAGGAGACTTTTGCTAAAGATAATAACTGTTAATATCCTTATGTCGCTGTCCATTTTTGTTTAACTTTCTAAACAACTGCAAGAGGCTGCAAATAAATTTATTAAACTTGAAGATCTTTCTGCTTTATTAAGCCATCTTCAGCACAATATTATTTACATTGAATAAGAAGTGGGAAGAAATTATGCATTAATAAGGAGACTTTGCTAAAGACAATAACTGTTAATATCCTTATGTCGCCGTCCATTTTTGTTTAACTTTCTAAACAACCGCAAGAGGCTGCTGCAATATATAAAACTGTCCCGAATTTCTGCTGTAGTGGAAACAAAATAGACTAGAAGACAGACAACAGTAGAAAGTTTAATAAATTTATTTTCCACTTTTAATAATTGAGCTGAATTATTTACATTAAATAATTTATAGTTTTTTAATTTAATATTAAGAAGACAATTTAAATAATATAAAAAATTTAAATAATATTATAATATTTCCTGGTGTATCTGAATTGTGTTGTTGTTTTTATTGCAGTTATTTGACCTAATAAGAAAATAGAATGCAAGATCAATAATCAAAATCAGATAACAGCAACAGTTTTTAATACAATAAAGTTTTTTAATATAAGTAATAACTTATTATTATTTTCAAAAAATAAAAAATAAACAACATACAATAGCTATTATATAATGAATTGTTATATAATATTGTTATAGTACTCAGCTATAACAATTGAAATAGACCAACAAATAAATGCTAACTGTATATAGACAATAAGATCATAATATATTTATAAGTGTTTAATGATGATAGATTATATGAAAATAGAAAAAATTCAATCTGTATATTATATATTATTATATAATTAATTTATATAATACTTTGAAAATTCAAGAAATTTAATTAAAAATTCACAAACTATTTACTTCTTAAAATTGTTTTTCAAACAAACATAAAAATTCAAGGCCAATGAAATCTTTACTACAAAAAAAAATTCATACTTATGATTTTGATTTATAAAAAATCAATATTGCATCAAAAACAATAAAATTTAAAGAAATAAAAATTTCATTATAAAAACATTTTCAGTTCTTTAAAGAACAAAAATTAGTTAATGTTAGATAAATTATTAGCAAGAAAATTTATTGCCACGATGACTTAATTAAATAATTTATAATAGAAAATACAGGTGTGTACTTCTGATCCAAAATACTTTGGACCAAATATGTTTCAGATTTTGGAATATATAAGTGGAATTGAAAAGAAATGAAAAAAAAATTCAGACTTTCAGAAAAATTCCCTTTTATTTGACATAAAAGAACAAGAATATAAATGCAAGAAATAATACAAATGTATTTATTTACCATCTTTAAAAAAATTTAATCACTATTACTTATGAGATTATGTTATTAAACCTTTTTGACATTTCTTAATGAAATATGTGCAACAGTGTGTATGCCAGCTCATACTCTATGGCATAAATGATTCCCAAAGGCTCTCTGCTTTTGAAAGGGAAGTTACAGATTTCAGAATATTTCAAATATCAGAATTTTGAATTGGGAATATTCAATCTGTATTTTTATTTTTAATAATTGATGTTTCAGCACCTAATGCAAAATTCTATTAACTTATATATATATTATGACCATTGATTAAATAAATAATATTTATTTAGTCAATGATCTCATATATTACTTGTCTAAAACAATTGATCCTGAAATATTAATTTTATATATTTATATAGAAAGTTTGTAGAAAAATTATTATATTAAAATTTTTTAGTGCTGTTTAACAAATAAAATAATATCTAAATTATACATATATTTGAACTCCATAAATAAACAAAAATTATTATTTTAAATTATTTTAAAAAAAAATTAAAATTTTAATTAAATTTTTATAATTTATAAATTCTTTTAAATATTTCTTTGTTTAATTATATAATAATAATTTTTGATGTTAAGAAAAAGAATTACAATAAACATTCAGTAATGTTTTAATTACACTTTAATATATGTAATTGACTTACTTTAAGATACAACATGATTTTTTATCCTACTATATCATCCAAGATATAATCAATATAAATTAATATTTTAAATAAATATTTGTACTTATTTTGAAAAATTATTTGATTTTCATGTAAAATTTAACTTAAAAATTATACATCATTCTAAATTTATTTTATCTTCATAATTATCTATATTTTGTAACCAAGCACTGTTCTGAAATAGTTTATCATTTCAAAATATAAACTTGCATTATATTGCAATATCTGTGTCAGCTTTTGATTGTAACATTTGATAAAAAGTTTCCAAAATTTTTAGATTATATATATAGGTGTGTGTGTGTGTGTGTGTGTGTGTGTGTGTGTGTGTGTGTGTGTGCGTGTGTGTGTGGTGTGTGTGTGTGTGTGTGTGTGTGTGTGTGTGTACGTGTGTGTGTGTACGTGTGTGTGTGTGTGTGTGTGTGTGTGTGTGTGTGTACGTGTGTGTGTGTGTGTACGTGTGTGTGTGTGTGTAGTGTGTGTGTGTGTGTGTGTGTGGTGTGTGTGTGTGTGTGTGTGTGTGTGTGTGTGTGTGTGTGTGTGTGTGTTCGTGTGTGTGTGTGTGTGTGTGTGTGTGTGTGTGTGTGTGTGTGTTAGTTATACTAATAAAATTTCATTAAAATAAATTTGTATTAAAAATTATGCCAATATAAAAATGCCTTTTTACATTTATTTACTATAGAATATAGAGAAACTATAATTAAAATTCACTTACATGTATGATAACTTCCTATAGTAGGATTGCTTAATTGATTATGACTAACAGTTTGGACAGATATATTGTAGCCCCGACCAGGAACAAGGTTATGAAAAGCTCCTCTAATATGATCAGGAGCATTATCAAAATAAAGAATTGATTCTTCTGCATCATCAGATAATATACTAATTCTATATTGATCAAATATTCCAGAAGGAAATGGAGGTTGCCAAAGCATCATTAGTGTTGTTTCATTGCGAAAAAACACAACAAATCGACCGGGAGCATTTGGTTCTAAGTAGAAATAATAAAAAATAAAAATTAACTAATTTTTATATGTAATTAGAATTATGATTTAGCTTATTATAATATATTTAAAAGTGTCTATGTTAGAAATAATATTACATATCATTAATTTACTAGTAAAATTAATAACTTGATTTATCATCATCATATTTTTTTAGTTTGTATATGTAAAACAAAATAAAAACTTAAAATAATACATACAAAGTGTCTATGTTAGAAATAATATTACATATCATTAATTTACTAGTAAAATTAATAACTTCATTTATCATCATCATATTTTTTTAGTTTGTATATATAAAACAAAATAAAAACTTAAAATAATACATATAAAAATTAACAGATTTTTCTATTTAATTTATCATAAATATATATTTAAAAAGTTTTGAAATAAATGCACATTATCTCACAAATAGTGATATATAATAAAAATAAATTATTCATATTTTATTATAAGTTGTTTAATTTTAAATAATAATATTAAATGGAAATATATTTAATATAGTTCATTCATTAAATTTTTAATGATTCATTTTAATTTTCTTCAATCATAATTATTATTTTTTTTCCATTTTTAATTAAAAACAGTATTTAAATTGTTTTTGCATCAGTGTATTGGTAAATTTATAAATTTAGCACAATTTCACAATATCATGCTTAAATTTTAAAAAAAAATGACAAAACATTTCCTCTTTCAATATTTCCATTTTACAATTATATAGAATGCATAAAGTAAAATATGATACAAATAAAAAATTTAAAAAAAAAATATAACAGAATTTTTATCACTTACTTGTAGTAAAATTTACAGAAGTATAATTTATTGATTCTTTTCCTTGAAACAAAGAATATAATCTTACTTCATAAGAAGCACCTGGAGTTAAATCTTGTAAAGTAAAAGGAGAAGCGCCTTCATTGAGATAAAAAGTTTTAGAAGCAGTATCATCATCTTCAAAGAGTGGTAGTCTTACTAGTTTAAAATCAGTATAGCCACCAATTAATGGTGGCATCCATGACAATTCAACAACTTTACCAGAATGAATTTCATAAGTGAGATTGAAGGGAGAATTTGGTTCTGTAGAATATAGTATATAATAGTTGGATTTTAGAAAATGTTAATATTTAAAAAAAAAATTATAAAAACTTTTTAGACTTTTATAAGTGAAAAATATTAATAAAATCATTACCAACAGTTACAAAATTTGTCCAGATTAATTCATTATTCACAGTTTCTGAGGTATGATATAATTGGAAAACATATTCAGTGCCAGGTGTAACATTATATACCGTTAATCCTTCTTTAATTACAGAAACATCAAATGTAAAATTGGGCGGGGGTGACCCTTCTGGTGGATAATAATCAAAAGTAAACGTCCCTTTTTTTATATTTGTCACCTCTTCTGGGAAATATAATTCCACCTCCACACATAAGGATATCTAAATAAAAGAATCGGATTTTCAGTTTCGTTAAAATTATATAATGGTATATCATTACATTTTTTAACTTAGTTCGTAAAGAAACAAATACGAAATAGCAATTTTTGAAATGTTAATAGTGCATATTCAACGTCGGTTAATCGATCAATCGAATTTACCTTATTGACTTACCTGTAACACATATCCAATAAAAGATAATAAAATAAGCATATTCCATGCATGGTTATGCTTTAACATGTTCATAGGGCAATGAATGAATCATTTTAATTCAAGCAAAATCATAGTGAGTAGCAATGAGAACAAATAACGGAAAACAATCGCACAACTTGGAAACGATTTTCCCCTTTTTTTATGATTACGTCCTGAAGCAGTCCAATGAACTTATCCTTTCGAACCGGACCATTGACATCACTTATTAAACAAACTTCCCCGTTTTAAATTTCTGTAATTTTCGGTTTTTCTTACAAAGCTTTTACTTGCGTGGATAACCGAGCCAAATGAAACTAACTATTCAAACTTTTCTCCATACTCATTTCGTATTTTAACTGATGTGGAACATAACGATTCTGTACGTCTACACCGGGAAATGATCTACTTTGTGCTAGATCCGGGTTGTACTTGGCCCCAAGGATAAAACCTGTTCTCTCTCTTTGGTTCCTCTAAAAATACTTGGCCATTGCCGATAGCGTGACCGAAACGCGCACGATGTGCTTATTGGA
Source organism: Olivierus martensii (assembly GCA_000484575.1). NCBI lineage: Eukaryota > Metazoa > Arthropoda > Arachnida > Scorpiones > Buthidae > Olivierus > Olivierus martensii. The sequence goes on along the minus strand of AYEL01083298.1, from coordinate 444 downwards.
GACTAAGCTGCTTGACCACCAATGGAAAGTAACGAATAAAAAGTACGATTTGAATTAAATTAATTTTCGCTTCCAATTGAAAAAATATCAAATGTATTCGAATGCACTTTACATGCATTCGAATGCGCTTTATATAATTCTTTTAAAATTTTATTACCAAAAGAAAATTCTTTTTTTATTCCGATACTAGATGGCTCTGTATTCTACTCTCCCGTGGGAAAGGTGAAGATTGCCTTGTAGGGCCAACTTCAAAATAAAAATAAAAGCGAAATGCGTAATTTAATCATTATGTTAATTTAAATGTTAGAAATAGATGTCTAATTCTGAATTTTAAAATATTTTTTAACATAGTGTTTCTTCAATATTTAACCTGATTAATTTTAATAAATAGATTTAAAATTTGGTTAGAAATATTGAAAATTTGAAAAGATCGGAAGAGCGGTT
>AYEL01083295.1:0-30136 GCA_000484575.1 Olivierus martensii | reverse complement strand
TTTATGTATAATAATTATAATTAATTTAAATTTGTGTAATTTCTATGTAATGAGATATTAAGGAAGGCAAAATTAAATCTGATAAACTAATATAACAATATTATATGCTCCACTTAATAGACTTCGGATGCAAAATCGATTTGATCTGTTATTATAAACTTAACTTTATTTTAATGATTCACTATAATTAATAATGTTTTTTAAGGTATAATTTATAAATTTAACAATTTATTGTTATTATTTCCATATTTTACATCTGGAACACTGGAATATGCCGGATGATTTTAAAAATTAAAAATTTAACCGGAAAAATAGAAGAATCGCCTAGGCCTACGTTCAACCGGTCAACATGGTACATGACAATAGTTAACAGCGTTATTTTTTTCTTGTCAATAGACAAAACGCATAAAACTTTGCAGAGTACTTTACGACTCTATTGTTAAAATATTTCTTATTGCTTATGACGTCATCGATGATAGGTTCTTAGTGTTCTAGGTGGAAGCAGTATGGTTATGATGGCTAAAAAAACACACACACACTATCGGCAACACAATACAAAGCATAAAAGGGGAAGAATGAATATGTAGCTCTCTGTTATTATAATCGTCAACCTTCTAGTTGCTATTTTATAAAGGCGTATTGACAAACTAACCAATAATGAAGTAAGGGAAGGCCACGAGTCTTCTCCGATTCATCCAATCGGCACGTAGATAGGCGGACGTACGCTGTGCACCATGGGACTGTAACAACCGCTGCACAGACGACTGTCTGCGCGGTGTGGGGAAAGTACCACGGTGTGTTGTGTAGCCAGTTGTGTACTGTGGGGTGTAAACAACAGTCTGTCATCGTATCTATCTTTGTGAGTGTGGTTATTTCATTAACGGCCAAAATTCGTGTCAAAAACAGAGCCCCACTTCCCACCTCCAGGATGGACCACAATGAATCAGATTTGGATGGTAGCATGGTGAGTGATTTGTTTTCCAGCTTATATGGGTTTGTAGAACGCGCGCTGCTATCAACTAACAGGGGGTTTCCCACCTCAGTAGCATGGCTATTGATCTGCTAGGCTTGGTTAGTGCGTGTGAGGTTTTCCCACCTCAGTAGCATGGCTATTGATCTGCTAGGCTTGGTTAGTGCGTGTGAGGTTCACGTGTGACAGCTCAACCCGGCTGTCTCGGCTGTTCGCTTTTTTTTTTCTTTTTTGTGTTTGGGTCTTTGTCAATCGGTAGTAGTCTTTGTCTTTATTCTTGTATTACGCGGGCGTTTGTATGGTTTCTACTTGTCGATTAGAAATGTCATACTATGCAGACACACGTCCAGTCGATTTTTGTCATTTTTAATTTTTAATATTGCATTTTTCTCATTTTTGTTGCTTTTTTCCATGCAGTGAGAGAACTCTAACGAATGTCATTGGTTGTCGAATACACGAAGTGCATTTAGTCATAGTTTATTTATTATTGAATTTTCCCAAGCTTCGAGTTTCTATTGCCCTGTACAGTATATTAAAATAATTTTCGATCGTACCCCTTGTGCAGACAGTGATATACATAGCACGATTTCTCCAATTGACTCTCCCTTTCATAGAAGATATGATAACTTTTATGCGTTGACCATCACTCCACCCACCCTCGATGGTCCCCCTCTATGATAATTGAGTCGCATGTGACGTTGCCATAGAAACAAGCGAGACAGAGATAAGTGCGACACACGGCGGTTAATCACTACTAAAACTCGGCCTGTTTAAACGGACACAGAATTGCCTTTTACGGTCGATATTGGGCTGGGGTTGTTTATTTGATATCAATGTTTTATAACTATGTATCATAAATAATTTTATCGTTGATAAAAATTAATAAACTATATGTAATTTGCATATCTGCGCTTCGAAGCATTAATTCCCTGTATATATAGACTATATATATACTAGACATAAATGAGTAGTTAACACGGAGGAACATAATTAATCATTTGTTAAAATTAAATTGCACTACTGAAAAAACTTTTTAAAATTAAAAATTAAATATAATAAAATGTTTGAATGAAGTTTTTTATAAGTTTAAAATAATTACAACTTTGACCTGGATTCTTGAAATAATGTTATTTTATTACAAAAAGTATGGGATATAGAAATAAAAGTTTTTTTTTTCTTTTTTTATTTATTCATTTATTTATTATTGTTTCAATTGACCCATAAAGATTAGTTGAAATGTCTTATTGTCGTATTTATGTTTATTGCGTAGTGTTGTTTCGGAATTATAAATTATTAAAACTTTAAAAATCGAAAGTAATGCTTGATATAATTTATATCCGCGTATAATTCAAGAATTAAAAAAGATAAGAAAGAGAGAATAAATCAGGATCAAATTTTGGTACAATGTAAACAATACTTTTTTGCATTAAAAGATTTGCTCATAAATCCTCTTTGGTAATAAAAGATATTTTTGGACTAATAAAACTCTTTGTATAGACAACAGCTTTTGCATGAGTTTGCTGTAACTATGAAAGAGTCTAAAGAGTTTAAGAGTCTTTACAAATTAAACTTACGAATTTTATATAGCTAAATTAATAAGTGGCGCCTTGATTAAGCTGTAAGCAAAATTTTTAATTGCTAGTTTTATAATAAACAGATAAGAGCCGCTTCTAAACTTTCGAAATCACTGTAAAAGAGTATGTAATGTTCAAAATTATTTATATTTAAATTAAAAAAGTATATAATGTTATAAATAACGTTCTAGATCTAGTAATAATTTTGAGATCCATTAACGTTATTGTCAATGGTTACGGTTCGTAAAATTTTCTAATAATCTGTTAAATATTTTATAAAATTAGGACATCTTACCTGATTATATATTCTTTTTTACGAATAGTAAATAGTTATTCAAACTGCAAGAGATTAACATTAGATAGTATTAGATCTTTGAAAGATAACGATACACAAATTGATTGTAATACGGTACTATTCCATTCAATTGTTTAATAAGCAACTGCTTTCCATTTGTAATCTCTACACTTTGGAACTTGAAACAAGAAGAACAAATTTAGATACAAGTATGTGTAATTTGAAACTTAAGGAAACAATAATTAATTCTATTCCAAACATATAAACAAATAAAATGCATCAGATTTTTTACAATTTCCTAGTATTTAAGAGATGATTTGGAACCGAAATCGCTAAGTGTTATCACCATTTCTATAAATAAAACTTTAAGTTTAAATGTTCAATTATTAACATGACCTCGATTTTAAATAAGATGTTCTCAAATGACACAATAAATACGTTGAATTTTGCAATCACGGATATAACGTCATACCCGATAGGACTACTTAGTCGGTTCATAAGGGTTGATGGATGATAATTCTATGTAAAGAAGAGTCCCGTTCTTTAAATAAAACAATAGATAATAAAAGTATTGATATAAGAAATCGAAAGCACTGTTTCATCAGATAAAATTGAACGCTGAAAAGAGTACCTTTTCCCTAGATAAGAGCTGGAAGATTGGTGGCTTCTCCAGTGAAAAGAAAAGTTCGGAGAATTACTTGTTTGAAGAATATTCAGTTAAGGTTGTCAACCTCGAACATTACACACACACACACACACCTGACTTAGGTAACTTAACACAGGGGGATAAATACACCTGGTCAAAAACACGACAGGTCTAGTATGAGCTTAGTTTCGAAAATAAAATATCCTGCTCTTCACTTTTCCATTCGAGAGTACTGTATTGAGAAGTTGTAATGCACAGAAGCGATTTTCGGATTATGATAATCGATAAAGATGAGTCAGCAAGGTGAGTTAATTAAAATTAATTAAGATCGAATTTTAACATTTATAAAAGAATTAAATGCGGAAAAAATTCTATTACAATTGTGTTAACAGATAAAAATAAATATGTTGCGATTTCAATTGTTTTTTTAACTGTCTTAAAAAAACGAAACAAGAATTAATAGAGCAATTATTTTATGTTTCAACGTCTTTATTTTAGTGGTAGAAAATTTCTTAAATAGTAGATATTGACTGTAAATAACCTCATTTTTGAGATATCGTATGGGAATATTGATTATAAAAATACATGTATAAAATTTTAAGTAACATTTTTATTAAAAATGTTACTTAAAATTGATGACCTATTAACCTGAGATTATATAGCCTATATTAATTAGAATCAAACTAACAATAAATCCTAACAATATTGATCTAATTCACTTTTTTAAATGAATCATTTTTAAAAATCAGTTTATTGACAGATATTTATAAACTTTTTATAAATGTTAGACATATTTTATATCTGTAAAGTATAAAATATGAAGTAAAATTTAATCCCCAAAAGTTACGTGATTTAAATTTTTTAAAATGGGGGCCCTGTTAAAAGATCTTAAATAATTTGATATTTTCAAATGAAATGTATTTCTGTGAGAATGTTATCTGAATAATTTAAATACCTATTTAAAAATTTTATTTGGAATAATATATTAAAACTTAAATTTATTAAAATATTCTTTGAAAGTTTAAAGATATGTCATTCCATTTATTTACAAAAACTAATCAACTTGTTTTTAAATAATATAAATTTCTTTACTTCATTAAAAATTCTATTTTGTTAAAATTTCATAATCTTTAAAAGAATGAAAAAGTTTATATATTTATAATTTAATGTAAATCCTATGATTAATCATTGCATGAACAATATTGAAGGAATAAATGGTATTATTGTTCGTTTGAAATATTCAAAAGCGTGAACTGCTTAATATTGACTTATCTATTAAACATTTAATATTAATTTGGAATGCACTTGATAATTGTAAAACTTGTTTATCTTTTCTTAATTATCGAGAAATTGGAATTACGGTGCATATGCAAACACAATACAATATTTATTTAAAGAAATTAATTTATTTCTTTTAATTTTTCGAAGTTAGTATTAATTTATCAATCACGTTTTTGGTTATACAATTAGATTAATTGCTAAACAAATACTAAACAAAATGGCAATCAAAATGATGTTTCGTACTCTTCTGAGCCAGATAGTATATGAAAAAATAAGCAACCCTGGGGCAGACCTTTATCAAATGAAGGATGACTTATATCAAAAGAACCGTCTTAAACGGAGGGTTGACAAAATGAAAATGTCTAACTTGTATTATTGTGTACCCAATAATCTTTTACACACAATTCTGTATAAAAAGAACGGTAATAATTACTATTCTATAGTAGCTTCTGTCAAAGAAGATGGAAAAGAAATAATAACAAGCTGCGTGATCGCGTGATCTTTTTAGTTTGTCAAAATTGTGAATCCTATTTCTAGGAAACCGGATGCAGAATTTTATATGTTATTTTCCTTTTCTTAGCTAGAAATAACAATAGGGACTTTATATCGGGAGTGTGAGCAGGTTGTGACAGCATTGAACTGAAACAATGTGATTACTTAATTACTATTCGTATAGATCTGTACTCAAAGTCATGGCTGAGTTACTGACCTAAGTGAAGCATTACTTTCCCCGATTCTTCAAAGAGAACTACAATAATGCTACCAGTTTCCTTTATCTTTGTTTTTTATTTAATTGTTAAATATAACAAGTGTGAACGTATTTAAAATTGAATGATCTAAATTTAATTTACAATAACATAGACCTAGTTCTTAGATGAGATAGGCCTATATAAAAAGATGAATTTTCCTTGACATTTAAATAGTGAAATTGAAGTGCATAATCTTAAAAAAAAGTGATCATTTTTTACTTTTAGAGATAACTAATATAACATACTACGAATTGATAGTTTAATTATTGCTTACGATTTTTATATAGAATAACTATGGCCTATATATATATATATATATATATGTGTGTGTGTGTGTGTATAAAAAATATTCTATTATTGACTGAAAAAAGAAACAGTTCAAATAATTGTTGATTCTTCTCGATACAATCAAAATAACTAGGTAATAGGATAATTGATAGTATATAATATGGCATAAGTATTTATTTAAAAAAATAATGAATTGTTTCTTAATTATTCCACCAAGTTTTTTTGCTAATATTCTACTTAAATCTATGATATAAATTATATTCTTAAAATAATATAGACGATATATTGCATTATACTAAAGTATGAAAAAATAATTGAAAATTTATAATCTAAATCTGTAAACAAAATTTCTTAAATTTGTATTTATAAATATTTGCACACTTGTATCTATCTATATATTATTATTGTTGTTGTTATTATTTAGAAGTGTCTATAACTGTGAATTTAGTAAAAGTAATCTGTATGAGTTAATAATTAAAATAACAGACATTGAGTCACGTTGGAGAAAAGCACCCCCATGGTGAGTGATTGAAAAACAAGTTTGCTTTTTTTTTAGCTTAAAAATTAATGATCTGTGATTTTTGAAAAATTCGTTTAAATTTAAACAGCCGAAAACATAAATTTTTAATTTTTGATAACATTTTTCTTATGATCTATTTTCTTTAGTGGTAACGCTTGTTTGTAAAACAGTTTTTCATAAATTTTAACTGATTAGTCTATCTATGAAAGAAGTGATATTAATATAAATATCTAAATAAATTTGAAATTTTATAAAAGTTATGAATAGGCTACTGCAATAAGTTTTCTAGGGAAGGAAAAAAAAGAAGTAACCGAAATATTTGTGCTCTTAATTATATTAGTGTCTCTGAGTATAATTTTTCGGCTAATGGCCAACGTCGTTAAAATAAAACTAACTGCTTTCTTGAAGAAGAAAAAAAATCAGTTAAAATATTTTCGCTGATTCAACCTTAGAGAATAACTAGATGTTAAATAGTCAGTTAAGGTAACCGATCGAAGCAGCCATTTAAATACTTAATGAAGTGTTGCATTATATAAAATGGCTTCTCTTATTGATATCGATGACAACTGGAAAACACTTTTGTTTTAACCTTTGTTCCAAAAATTAAAAATACTAGAGAAAACTAATTTTTGTTAAGTCGAATAAACTTTTAAAGACCAAATAGTTTTCCAGTAGTAAAAGTTCAAAAGTGGAATTTCTAGCAAGCAAAAAAAAAATTAACAACTGTAATGCTAAAGTTATTGATCTTGCTTTTCCTTAAGCGGAATGTTTGAACAAATTTCAATGGATTTATATGGTTTCTATGAATGAGACGTTTCTAGGTTTCTAATAGCGAATTATCCAGAGATAAAATGATTGCTTAAATTGTGATGTATTAATAATAATAATAATAAATTTTTTTGGGATTAGAAGAACAGTCTCGAGCAACTTTCTAATGTACTTCAAGCATCTTTGCCTGCCGCTCCACTTCACCCCGTCGGGTGAGACTGCACTCAACCATTATTAGTAGAAAAACCACTACAGCTAGAGTTCCAGCTGGAAGAAACCAAACCTACAAAAATGTATTGAAAAGAAGTATGACATTCAATTATCCAAAGCCACAGAGTGGGGATTCTGAAATTTAATCGCGAGATTCTCATGTAAATCTAGCTAAGTCAGTTCTAATTATATTTCGAATAGTTCAAAGAATAACACGAGTTCTTATATCATATATTTTCTGTCATTTAGGAAGTAGATGTTTGGACATATAGCGATCAGTCTTTGTACATTTACGAGAGACTCTTGTTAAATAATTCAGTTGCTAACTGTGGTACACGCTACACGCTACGAACTGCTAAACTATGAGATTAAATTGCTTAAATTGTTAACTGAGAGAGTGTGTGTTAGTTTTGTTTTAACGATCATTGATGCAAACGATTAAAGATAGTTTATCAAAACTGAATGTCTAAAATTCGATTTTTTTTAAATTCCTTGCATAAAAATTAATTTATATAATACAATATATTAGTATGAAAATTATAGATTATTGTATAATTAAGATTATATAATATGTTACTATTTATTATATAATTAAAATTAATCAAGTTTTTTAAAATTCTAATACAACTTAATGGCTTTATTTTACTATAAGTAAAATATTATTTCATAACAATGAGAAATGTTTCCCAAATAATTTTAGATGAAATGATATCAGTAGAAAAATTCTTTATTTTAACTACAAACTTTTATTGAAATCAAGCCAATTGTAAACTATTTGTAACAACTTGCTTCTATGTTACAATAAGTAACAAGTTCTATGTTTGAAGTTTAGTGCCATTTGATCCACAAGGGCCATTTAAGTTATTATAAATAAAAATTTGATAAGTTTTACAGCTATTGTGCTACATTGTCGGTTTAATGCACTTATTGTTAATGTGCTATTTAATTCGACTATTAATGAATAGTACTGTGCTTTTCGCCTTTGGAAATTTTACATTGAAGAATTGTAGGCTATACATACTTTTCCTTCCTAAATTACTTTGTATGCAAATTTTACATTTTTCATTAAAAAAATATATATCTCTGCTAATCTATTGTAATATTTGATACATGAGAGGCCTATCTAATACAATTTGCTTATAATTTCAAGCGAAAAAGTGTAAAACATTGAAATTCTATATTTTTATCTTAATCTTATCTGATTATCACTGTAATTGCTAACAATGGTGATTAAAGTAATACTGATTTACTTGCTTTAGTTTATGAATACCACTTTATTTAATTATCAAATAAGTTATTTTTTATCATATTTGATTATGGTCGTATGCACTATGATTTTCGGCAATTAAAAATTTATAAAAATAATATTTATAACTAAAATTATTATCAGTAAAATAATTTTAGTTATAAACACTTTTATCTTATTTAAAAAAAATCTTCAGCTGTTATACTTCCCACAAATTTTAATTAAATGCAGCTTATTAGATTAAAAAAAATTAATAAAACAATTCGATCTTAACATTTATCTCTATGAGGTTTATCTGTTTGCATTATTAGAATTTTAAGCTTATCAAAGATCGCTAATTAGTCTAGGGCCTATTCCATCAGGCATCGTTTTAAGTTACAAAACTTCTCTAGCGAAATAATTATTATAAAAGAACTATTTTAATAAAAATATATTGTTCAGTAATCAGTTTTAAGTTAATTGTCGTCAAGGCCTACATGGTAGATTAATAAAGTTTACTTTGGTCTCTAAATATTTAATAACCGAAGCAGTTTATTATGTAAGATTATCATCTAAACTATTCGGTGATAATATCGACAGGAAAAAAAACAGCGTCGAATCGTATTAACCAATGAAAGAATAGTTCTCAAGGAATGGCAGAGTATCATATGTCCCCTGAAGGACAATTCGACAAACGCATTAAGTAAGGGCGTGTTTCTGGACACGAAATGTATACAAGGCGGAGATGGGATGTCGAAGTACCTGATCCGCCCTTCACACCTATAGGCGTGGGGATAAACATCATACTAACGAATTCAATATACAATATTCAATGCCCCTTTATATTACAAAGCAGTTTTAACGAACTCGTTATCCAAAGAGAAAGTGTGAGATCAAATTTCAAGATATCTCAATTAAAGTTTCAATTTATAATTAGGTTATTATCAGCAGCTCTTTTTTTTATTATTATGCACGTATTGTTTCAGTTATTTAATATACAGTTAAATATCTACAAATTTGTTCCATATAAAATATATTTTTAGATAAAATTTTAACACGTACAGTATCGGCTTTTATTATCGGTTACATTCAGAGAATGATCCACCGTGTAAATTAATACCGGTGTCAGATTAAAACACTTATAGATGAATAAATCATTATCACTATTTATTTTCTACTAGCAGAAATAATTTTTGAATGTATTCAGGAGTTTCATCGAACTCTATCGGAATTGTACGTGTATAATAATCTCTTATGTGTTGTCTTATATTTAAACAACCCTGGAAAGTAAACTTAATGCTTGAACGAATCTTACCTTGCTCGATTGAAATACGTGGGAGTAGTTACATAGTAAACCTGAGCTTACTTCTAAACAACTCGGCGACGTTCAAACGTTAGCAGTTATCTTTAAAGATGAATTAGGCCTGTATAAACTAAAAATTGCAAAACATAATTTTTAATCCTGGTCTCTAGCACTGTATACAGAATTGATTCAATATCTTTATGCACGCATCGAAACGATGCAAAGAATCGCCGTAAATCTAGTAAAAAAAGTATATACTAACCAATTTCTAAAAATTGCAACCATAAGTTATGCATATTATAAACATCTTAATAGTTTTCAAGATGGAAAGACGATCAAAATAGATTCAGAAATAGCCATTTAACGATGACATTTATAAAAATTTATTAAAAGTATAATTTTTTTAACTTTTATAATTTTTTACTGATAAAAAAACATCTCCATTTTTAAAGAATGCCAATTCGATTAGTTATGTTTAAAAAATGTTTTTTATATTTTGTTATTTTTTAATGGAGAACTGCTTTGGATAGCATATTTAAATTTAAAACTAACCGATGTTTTTCGTTTAACATATCCATTTGCGGTTTAAAATTGTCAAAATCCTTCTACAAATAAGATAGTATTAATTGAGATCTTGAGGCGAAGTAGAACCGCAATCAAATATCGGTGTATTAATGAATCCTTAAGCTTCAATCCTGGAGTTCTTACCGATTCGGGGAGTAATCTTTCCACAGAATTGAACCAGAAACATTACATGCATAGACTAACATGCTTTCCTAATTGTTAAACATTTTATCGATCCTCTCATCCAGAGAAGGGGACCAAATATTGTGCGACGGATACTCCTCTTACAAGGTCGCGGTTGAATTCCGAATCATTCACTTGAAGAAACAACACAAAAGAATTCCTTTTTATTCTCTTTTGTCAACAATTACTGAATTTGTTGACTATTTGCGGGAAAATTCCTGAAATGGCTAAGTTAAAAAATAAATAAAATAATAACAAACGGTTACTTAAAGCATTAAATTTACCTATATAAGAGCCTGTAAGTTGGCTATACTTACATTTAATTGAAGAGTAGACAAATAGAGATTTCAAAGCTAGAATTCAAGTTTCGCGAGGAAAAAAATAGTAGTTAGAAAGCGGTGTAATATTGAAAAAGTTATCGTGTTTCTTAATTACTTTTTTGCAAAAAAAGATGTTTTTTCCCCTGATGTTTTTAATCGGATAAAAGCAAAATTTAAATATCCAATAATTCGATAAATTCGGATGCGAGTTTCGTATATTTATATAAATTTGAATAGATTGTTAATTTTAATAATAAATTTTAGTTTTAATAAGTAAATAAATTATACAGTTAATCTTCACATAAGAAAAAAAGATATTTGAATTGAGATATGATGGCAATAATGAACGTTGCGACGAAAGTTGACTATGAAAGCTGTGACAAATGCATTATACGGATTATTAGCAAGGTTACAAGAAAGCAGAATATAGAATTTATGGAATTTATTTCCATAATAATAATAATAATAATAATAACGTGATTTATTCTTGTAACTGTTTTTTTTTATCCTTGGAAGAATAATCAAAACAAACTTGACCGATCACAAAATTATGAAGAATGCTTGTAACCTTCAATTCATTGCATACTATAGGTTAAAACAGGTTGACGTGGACTTTTTAAGAAAAAACACCGAGTATAAAAAAAAACATTTTTTTAAACATTACTTAATTACAGTTTAGTTTATCAATATTTATTGAAAACAATATCTATCTTTGAACATCGATTTGACCTGGCCTTTCGCACGATCTAGTAAGCGAAATTACAGCGTGGAGGTTAAAGGTCAGAGAAGGCGTCGGGTCATCTTGTGTGGTATCACTTTTTTATTCTTAAAAGAGCGGCTTTTTTTAATTATCGTTATTGTTATTGTATTAATTAATAAGAAGAAAAACGTCAGTTAAACTGTTGAAATTTCGGAATATAATAATAGTTGGACTAGCTACATTATTCATCACAGAAGCATTCGTGTGCAAACTGCTGTTTAACTCACAAAAGCACTGCAAACTGCTCATTACACGGTGTAACTTTAACAATAACAGCTGCACTAAATAAAGCGACCACTCGGTTTATCTGTCGTCACTGACGAATACCGTTGAAAAGTCACCCTATCTAAAAGAAAAAAGATCATCTTTTTGCGTGCGTAACTCGTATCAATATCGGTCACATTTCGTCACGTGACTTCGCCAGCAGACAACTTTCAGGTCACTTTTAATTAAACACAAACATGTCCGAATAGCATTGTTCTTATTCGGAAGGTTCTAGTAGAAGGACGTGTCTCGACTGACCAAGTGAATTTAGTTCTTTGTCGATTGACCATCCCGTCATCGATCATGGCAATGTTGTTGGCATGATTTATAGAAGCATGATTGAACTATGAACTCTACTTCTTCGTTCTTATTGAAATATAAATTACCGTAATTGAATTTCAAATGGTACACAACTGTATTTACCTTTGAATTTTTTGATGCCACTTGTAATTTGTTGGACATCGTCGAAGTTGAGTGTAAAATTTCTTTTGACGACTATCGTCCGACAAGATGAAGTGGCAATGCAATTTGAATTCTCTTTTAACCCTGTTTTAACCTTGCACAATAAACATGACAGTTGCGCATTAACTGTATACATAATATACCATTCGAGATCACCGTTTAAAATTGCTCCAAGTAACATCAAATTCTATTATTACCATTTTCATTTTTTATATATATATTCATACACATAGCTATGAGACATTGTAGAAATCTTTAATTATGTAGATAAAATTCATTAATGAGAACAATCAATCAAAAAGACCTATTTATTTTAATTTTCGATTTATATATTTTATGAATTTAATTATATTTATAAACTACTACTACTATACTACTTCTTATTTTATCAGTCTTAATTAGAATTTTCAATTTTCCAATCTATTTTTATGTGTCTCGGAATCTAAATGCTAACAGTTATTAATTTTCCAAGGTATTTTTTTTTCTAATTAAAATTATTTTTGACCCGTGTATAAGCCGACCCCCCACTTCAGAAAATTTTTTTTTGAGAAAAAAAACCTCGGCTTATACACGAATATATACAGTAATTTATAAACTGAATTGTATATTGAAAGATGATATCTCTAGAATTGTTAAATCATTGTTCAAAAATAACTTAGCTTTCAAACATTTATTTATGTTTTAATATATATTAAAATTTTAGGGTTGTAATGTATATTAAGGAATGTGTTACGTTATATAGGTAAAATTCCATTATAACAAAAAAATGTTTTAATGGAATTTTTGACATAACAAAGCTTCTGCATGTAATCCATAAAAGATAATGTTAGAAGAATCTCATTATAAGAAAATCTGTTATTACAAAATATTCACTATAGCAAATCTTTTCTGGAAACCTTAACATTCAAAAAATCACTGCTTAACAAATCTTTTTTGAGTTATTCCAGAAACTTTCTTAGTCCCCACTATGATCAACAATCTCTATGCAGCTAATTCCTCTGGAACATTCCAAACCTCTTTCCAAAAGGTGGAATGTTCACGAAGAGAGGGGCAGTGTTTAAATATACAAGTGCCAGCCAAAAATCTTCTACTGTATACATTCATAGAATCATGGATTCTAACATATGCTCTCATGTCCAAACAAAAATCATTGCTAGTTTTCTTTGAAGGAAAAGTTAAACATTATTGCTACTGTCAATTTTGGAAAAAAGGTAGAAGTTACCTGTGAATATGGAATAAGCCCATCGACTTTATCAACAATTTTGAAAGATTGCAGTAAAATAGAGGAAAGTGCAAGGAATCTAGAAATGGATCCTCATGGATGATCCCTGGAAGTCCTCAGCATACAAATTTAACTATAAAATGTTTTGGAACATAAAATTATTATAGAACAATAAACATTTTATAGTTAAATTTGTACGCTGAGGATGACTTGTTAAAGTCAAAAGCATTTCAATAAATTATTTAATTTTTCCACTTTAAACTAGTGCTTGTTTTTAAGTATAATCTTGTTGATTTTATCAACAATTTTGAAAGATAGCATTAAAATAGTGGAGAATGCAAGGAAACTGAAAATGGATCCTCAGCAAAAGAGAATTCATAGTGCTGTTTATGAAGATGTGCATAAAGCAGTATTTATTTGGTACAAAAATGCACAGTTTAGGAATGTCCCTTCAGTGGTCTCCTTATTCAAGAGAAAGTGAAGGTATGGCTAAATCCCTTGGCCACCATAACTTTCAGGCAAGTGTTGGATGGTTAAATATATTTTTTAAACGGTAAACGTTCTTGTATTCAAATTAATACTCGTTCTATTTGTAATTCATTTACTTGTTCCTACTGAAGATGGCTTTTTAAGGCAAAAGATCATGAAGGAGAATGCATAGTGCTGTTTATGAAGATGTGGATAAAGCAGTACTTATTTGGTTCATAAGCGCACATTCTACGAACAACCCTGTCAACAGCCTCCTTATTCAAGAGAAAGCAAAGGATATGGCTAAATCCCTTGGCCACCATGATTTTCAGGAAAGTGTTGAGTAGTTAAATAAATTTTGTTATTGTTATGGTATTGTCACAAAAGCTATTTGTGGAGAAGAAGCCAATGCTCTGGTTAAAAAAGCAAACGAATGGCGAGCTGGTGAAATCAAGTCACTTATTTCCTCATATAGTTGCAATGACATCTTTGTTTCTGATGAAACTGGAGTTTTTTTTATCAATTGCTACTGCATTAGACACCTGCTGTTAAAGGCAACCCTTGTCATGGTGGGAAAAATCATGACAACGGTTAACTGTACTTTTATGCTGCAATGTGCAGACATTGAGAAATTACATCATTAATCATTGGAAAATATGCAAAACCATGTTGCTTGAAAAATGTTTCTTCCTTGTCATGCCCCAATATAAAGCCAATCATGACAACGGTTAACTGTACTTTTATGCTGCAATGTGCAGACATTGAGAAATTACACCATTAATCATTGGAAAATATGCAAAACCAAGTTGCTTGAAAAATGTTTCTTCCTTGTCATGCCCCAATATAAAGACAACAAACATGCTTGGATGACTCGGGATATTCTTAGTGACTGGTTGGCAGAAATCAAAGAGAAAATGAAGAAACAAAAATGTAAGGTTTTATAATTGATAGACATTTGTTCAGCCCAAGTCTCCTTCCACAATTTGAAAACATTCAAGTGGAGTATCTAACCTCCAACTATACTGCAATCCTTCAGCCTCTTGATCTAGGAATTAATCAAACATTTAAAATACATTACTGAAAGATTATGCTAAGAAAAATTTTAGCTAATACCTGTATCTCTTGTAATACAGGTCTCGCTGAAAAGAAATTGATATAAGAGAAGCAATTAAAATGGCAGCTGCAATATGGTGGTAAGTTACAGAGTCAACCATTGTAAAGTGCTGGAATAAAACAGGGATAATGTAGTCACAGCTTTCATGTCTAATCAAGACGACCATGAAGAGACTGAGACTGTTGACAATTTGTGGAACTACTGCAGTTACCAATGTTTCTGCAAATAAAACCTTTGACAACTTTGTTGCCATAGACAAGGAGCTACTGATTTCACATGAATTCACGGATGCTGAAATTGTTCAAAGTGTTGCGCAGACATGCCGAGATGTGAATGAAGTGAGGAGGAAGAATCTGCAGATGAAGAAAGTCAAAATCAACCTCCAGAACTCAAAGTTACTTTGTCTGAAGCACTAGCTAGGAAGATTACAAAATTTTTTGTCAACTGATACTAATGTTAGTGATGACATTTACAAGCAGCTGAATGGTATACAAAATTTTGTATTAAATTCAGCAGTGAAAACATTTGCGCAAACAAAAATTACTGGCTTTGTTTAAAAACAAATTAAATAAAGCAGAGGTATTTTATATTGATTTGAAATTTGTGTTCTTTCTTCACCAAATAAATCACAAATTAAAAATTAAACAAAAACAATTTACTCAATTTCTAATTTATTTTAAAACTGCAGTGATAATGTATTATAAGTTAAGTTTATAAATGAAAGATAATTATTAAAAGAAAACATGATAAATTAACATGGTAACTACTACAGTACAATGTAGACATGCTGCAACAAAAGTTCCTTCATGTTTGCTCTATGCCACTATTCTTTGCTTTACATGCAGTGGGTCACTGCTTTAAATCTTTGGTTTTTGCTCCTTTATTAATTAAATCCTCAGAACAGTTTTCATACAGTATGAACAGTACAGTATTCATAATGATAAATTTAGCAAAATGGTAAAATATGTGAAATTCCATTTTAACAAAATATTAGTTATAAGAAAATGAGGCAATGGTCCCACAGAATTCATTATAACAGAATTTTACCTGTATATTGGTTTACTTATAATATATTATTATTGTGCATTATTTATGAATTGATTTTTTATCTGTATTAAATCTTCTAACTCATAAAAGTTATTTTTTTTAACAGTGATAGCAGATTGAATGTTTTAAAAATTTGATTTAAAAATGTGCATTCTTGCACATTGGTCTTAGAATTCTTATTCTAAAGATGATCTTTATAAAGGCTGAAAATATTATATGTTAATAAAAAGTTTTGTTCTGCTTTATAAACTAAGGTTTATTTATTTAATATAATGATTTTTATAAGGAATATTGCATACTGTTCTACCAGAACTGATCTTAGTGATTGGTGAGCCGGATAGTTGTGTAGGGCTGCCAGTTAGTTGGGAGTTAACACACATGGCTATTCACTTTTGTAAAATGCCCACAACAAAAACTCTGGTGGGACTAAAGGGAAAATGAATTAACTTTTCCACAAAAATATAGCTGCAACAAAAATGCATACATTACATAATAATTAATATTCAACTGCTACTTTTTTAGCCATAGCATTGTTTAACATTCTGTCATACATGTCCATATGTCTTTCTTCAATTCAAACTTATTCTACAACTTTATGATACCGCTTTATCTTACAGTTATCTTATAAAAATAAATATGCAGGTATTTTTGTACAATTAGGACTTTGTTCCAGACCAATTTACAATAGTAACTCTCAAAAATCAAGTTAAATAACTTAAGAAGAACTGATAACAACCATTTGATCTTCTGTTTAACTGGATAATCTTTTATATTTTGAAATATTATTTAGCTTTTTAAATTAGTATATGAATATTTATAATTGTGTTAATATAAATATATTGTTAAATTTACAATAATTATATTAATAAATATGTTAGTCATATGATGGAAAGAAGAACCTTCCTCTAATTATTTAAAATGTATCAAAAATTGCTTTAAAAATTAACCTTTTAAATATATAGTGTAAATTATTGTGTATATAATGTTTTACGAATTAATCAAAATAACAGCATCATTTAAATTATAAAAACTAATGAAAACAACTCGGGGGGAAAAAAAGAAATTAAATTCTAATAAGGATTTTGATCTTATTTATCTAAAACTTTCAAGTTATATTATTTAAGGTCTGAATATAGATTTTAAACTTATTCTGACAATATAAGATAAAATCTAAACTAGCTATTACCCGGTAATTAATATTTGAATGATCTTTTTAGTTAAAAAAGGGATATGAAATTTTATAAATGATTTTGCAAATATTAAAGCTAGAAAAGTTGTTTTAATTTATTTGTATTAGAAATGATTGGTTTAATGATATGCTATAATAACTTATACCTAAGTGCATGTATTGTAATAATAAAATTATCTGATACAGTGCTAAGTATGAATAACATAAACAATATATAACATTCTTAAATTTTTGAAATGTTGGAAAACTAGCTAAACGAACACAGCCAAAGTCCCCCTGGTGGATAAAATCTATTTAAATTTTCTAAACGATTATTTTTTGAATTAATGCTACGGTGCCACCATTTTCAAAAAATAATCATTTAGAAAATTGAAATAGACTTTATCCACCAGGGAGAGTTTGGCTGTGTTCATTTAGTTAGTTTGAAATGGTTTATCCCCTGTTTAAAGTTTGCTTTGAGTGTTGGAAAACTGTTTGAAAAATATCTAAAACTGAAGACTTCTCAGTTTTAAATACCTTTCAAACAATTTAATTTCTTTTTTCAAAATATTACATGACAATCACCCATCCTGCATATTTTTTACATTGTTACCTAAAAGCAACTTATATTATTAGGCTGATCCTTTGATGTCCACCTGGGACTGCCAAAGACCTATGGCCAGCTCCTGGGACAAAGACACACTGACTGAACCGATGAATTTTATGATCAAATAAAAATTTTTTAACAAATAATAACAAATTTTCTTATAATTTATGGACTTTTGTTTTTAATTATATATAAATTTTGATTATGAAAATAAATCTATAAAAATTTTCTCGTTTTAATTACACCGAAACTTAATTTTTAATTAACGGGTTAGAGATTTAAGTTTTAGAATTTATATTATGCGCTATTTTTAAACGTATTTACGAAATTTAATTTGAAATTTTATTGTCTAAACATAAGACCCGAGCTCTAAAGAGTCGAAGGAGAACAAAAAATAAAAGTAAAAATCTGCTTTCCTGTTAAGGATTCCTGTTAAAGTTAACTTCTATTGCAGAATCTCAACTATATAAAAACAGAAAATTAAAAAAAAAACTTAAACTTCCAGACGGATCTAAAATTTATTTACCGAAAACATTATTAAGTTAATTTGATGAAAACGTTTCAGTTAAATTAGTATAAAATTTATAATACTCTTAATTAAGAATTTCCATGACCTATTAAAGTTTATGATTCTTATCGCGAATAATAAAGTATTGATGATAACTATTTAACATGATCTCTTTAATATTGCGTCGTAATCACTGTTTTTAATCCCCCAACTTTCTTAAATGTTTTAAACATGTTACTAAAGTAAAATTCGGAATGAAAAGAAATTTAATCATTTTTCTACTTGCTAACGGATATAAATTCACTTTATATTGTATGCAACATTTCCAATTTTCATCTAAAAATCTTATCCATTAAAAACTGTCAAAAGTATCGAGTTTTCTCTCGCAATAAGTTATAATTTGTTTCCACGACCGAATATAGAATAAATGTAAATAAAAATCGGCTTTTGAACGATATAAAAATATGCACATCAACTACATTGCTAAAAAAATTGCGTGATAACTTAATTATTTGATAATTTTGTTTTAAAATCGTATTTATCTATAAAGGTATAGATGTCATTTTCTAGTATAAAATTATCCGTTTTCTATTTTAATATCGAACGTAGGTTTTTATTTTATGTTATGATGTTGTGTGTTTACATATAATTTATCTAAATATATATGACATCATGACGCGGTTATAAAAGTAAACGAAATTTCTAGATGATTAATCAAATTATAAAATTAAACCATTCTATATTTGGTTTTTTTATCATCACATAAATTCTGAATACTATATTTGGTTTTCGAATAACTTCTTTCAAGACAAAATCGGATTAAAATTGCTATTCTCTAGACCGCTTTTTAAATTTTTGTATATATAAACTTGCTTTAATTTTCGCTATGCAGTTTACTTTATAATAATTTCGAAATGGTTGTGTAGATACAGTTTTAAAATATTCTATTTTTAAATATTTCTATAAATAAAGAAGAATACGGTTTTTAGATCATCCGGCCTTTGGTTCTAGTTTATGTATTTAAACAAAATTTGTTTTAAATACGTAAATTTTCATCGAAAAAAATCCTTATCATTTAAATACTAACCGTTCAATTTTTTTTTAAATTATAACAGGAATGCAGATTAGTTAACATTCAATAATCGATCGCCGATACGATAATAAAATTTTAAATATCAGTTTAAAAAAAAAAAGTATTTGTGCAAATTTATATTGCAAAATAATTATTTTTATCGCGAATTTTTATAATCCAGAATGCGATGAAAATTTTTATTTTTATTTTTAATAGAAACTGTTCTTATATCGATATCTGAGTAGTCTATAAATCAAAATTTATATCCGTTTAAAAAATTTATTATATAGGCCTACTATTTAGAAATGATTTAGAACATAAAAGCATTTCTTAGTTATTCACTTAAAAATGCGTTTAGTGAAACTGGAATTTCTCTAATATAGAAACAGAAACGGAAACAAACTGTTCTAAACTAGTATTTATTGGGTGACATAAATAGCAGTTTCAAAGATGGTGCTCTTAGTTTCTGTTCGGGGATTAGTTTTCTTTAGTGGATGGCATTAAAATAGATTTATAACATAAATTACACATTGTTATTTAAGCAAAACCGTATCCTTAATCGTGACAAAGAAGCAAAGACAAAAAAAAATCTTAAATTTGCAATATTTAAGTCTCTAAATTTTATAAAGCTATTTATGTTTAATAACGCATATATGATGCTTAGTTCTACTATTACCAGAAACTTAATTTTTTAAATTCTCAAAATATTCAATCTCGACCTTTTCATCATATAAAATATCTAAATTTATCAATAGAAAATCGTTTAGTTGTGCTCACCAATATTCTAATAAACTTTAAAGATAAGGCCTTCTATAATTTCTACCATATTTATATCGAACAAATATGAAAAATTTTAAAGAATTATGTAACTTATTACCAATAAACCCTCGCATAATCTTTAAAAATTATTCTAAATTTATCGAATTTATTCTGATCTATTCCCAGCAGTCGGAAGAGGAAAAAAAATTTACACTCGATTAAATTAAATTCTTAGATATTATAGTTTATTATATTGGATCCGAAAAATCGATGTAAAACGGGAGAAGAATTACTAATTAAAATTTTAACTAAAACTTTAAAAGCCTTGTATGCCTAGTTCTTATTAATAATTACGCAATTTCAACTCAAAATCTCTCGTAAATAAATTGATTTATGTCTTTAAATTAAGTTTGACGATTTCAATTAAATATGAAGAATCACTTTATCCCACTTAATTGATTATCTGTAATAACTATACACAGAATAAATGAGTAAACACGAAACTTATTAAAACAAATCGATTATTTCAAAACGTAATTTTAAATATCATTGTCTATTCGACAAACATTAATTATTTTTGAATTATGACACTTTATATACATTTTTAAAATAATCTTATTCGGTAATCTTAAACCAGAACCTATAATTAAGTTTATTTGGATAACATCTCGAGATTAATTTACTGGATATCTAGGCATTTCTTTAACCATTTTTCAATTGTAGAAAAAAGTTGAAATGACTTTTAATCGTTATCAGTAATGTCGAAATGGTTAAATATAGTCATCGATAATTAATTAGAAACCAGCCTATCTATTGTTTATGACAATTTTTTAACGAAAAAAATATAATAAGATGAGCCTCACCAATAATGTCTGAAGAGATGCAGTGAAGCTGACATGACTTCTGCTATTTTTATTCTATATTTCCAAGTTTACCGTGTATTGCTTAATGTTTACATAATTCCCATTTTCGCATTTTAATGATGATAAAATATACTTTCACTATTGAGAAAAACAAAATTAATTTCATTTATCGCTTATATACAAGACAAGGTAAGTTTTTATTTTAATAATTATTAATTATACATGTTTATAAAAAGTAATTTATAATTTTTTATATATTTATAAAAATGATAGTGATACATAATAACAATGAAAAAATTTATCGAAACTATTAAAACAGCCATAAAGATCAAAATGATGATAAAATATTTTAATAGATAAAATGATATAAAGAGTTAAATGTTTACATAGGAATATTAATTAATGTATAATTTACAAAGTAAAAATATGTTATTAGTTTATATGATTAAGATATAGACTTATTTAACGATATGATAATGTATTTACAAGCTGTTTAATGCTGCGTTATTAAATAAGATGAAATGCGTTATTAAGAGTTTATGAAAAGTTTTAATAGCGATTTAAATATTATATTATTGTTATTATGTAGAGTTTATAAACATGTACACTTATTTCTGTTAACAGTAATTATATTTCTGTAGTTTCACTTTGTTTTTTCGGCAGTTCCTCGTATATTTTCTGTATACTTTCATGGAGTTTCTCTCTCTTCGAAAGTAGATTCTTTAACGATTTTTCTAAGCATTTAATTCAGGCTCAACTTAACTTTTATTGCTTAATTTTAAATATATTAATTTGATAGTTAATAATATATTTTCATATTCAAGTTAACTTTCACGTTTATGATTATAACGGGAGTAAACTTCAGTAAGAGTTTCATTAAATATCCTCGAAATTTGTTTAGGCCTATAACAACTTTTATTGTTTTTTCTTCTAATTTTCGATTTATAGATAAATATTTTCTCCTTATAATGTAATATTTACAATGTAATCATATTTGATAGCGATATTTGTTATTCAAAACACAGAATTAATACAGAGGTACAATACGTGAGATATTTTATAACCGTAATGATAAGATCGTGTTTAGAATGTTTCCGCTCATATATTGAATAACCAGATAATACACATCCTGTTTATGATTGTGTGTTGAAGACTGAACATAAAAATAGAAATTCGGATTATCGATGACGATAACAAAAAGTGTTTGAAAAGCCGCAATAATAAAATCACATCTGCGCCGATCTTTATTTAAAAAAAAAAAAAATAATAATAATAATACTTCCTACTGCATTAAATTAGCCATATCACATATTTGTAATCGCAAAAAGTTATCTCTTTTTGGCGAAATCTTAATCTTTTAAGATTACAGTAGTCTATTGTTCTTAACTAAAGTAGGCAACTGTAGACCATGTGTAGTAATATACTTTAAAAAGAATTATGACGAATATGTTGACGAATTATGTGCTTTATAGCGGTTAAAAGATTCTCGTTTAGAATTCCCTTTGCCAGCTTATGAGACAGTATGTTTATGTACTGTATGTCCACCCTGATACTTCAAACCAAATAGCATCAGAAGGGACGCTCAATAGAAAACGGTAACGATAAAATTATAAATGCAATATTTCGGTACATAAAACAACATCTAGAAAAAGTCATTTTATAAATCGCCGAAAAATAAATTTCAAATAAGTCTATTGTGCCTTTTTTCTCCATCAATCATACTAATCAGCCGTTTCAAAAGAGCATTACAGGGTCGTTTAGAAAAAAAAAATTATGCATTACCTTGACATTATAATTATGTTATATATAACCTTAAAACTCTTACCTTTAAATATGTCGTCTTTATGCAAAGAATTCCGTTATTTTTAATTAAAGTAGGCCAATAAACTGATTTTGCAAACTTCAAATTATATAAATTATCTTTTATGTATCTAGTACTGTTAATTATTTTACTTTTCTTATTTAAACAAATCTAAAGACTAACCATAAAGAGACAGAAGATTATTTTTGTGCAGTAGCCTAAATATTGCATGCTTACATTTATATATATATATCTATATATATATATATATGTACACCAGTCTGTAATTTTTTATTTTTCAATTTTAGAATCCTTTGTTTAATAATCATTGAATTTTTCACCTGCTCTTTCATTTAACTCTTTTATCCATTTTTTTGGTCTTTTTCCTTATAACATCGAATAAGCGTTTGCCACCTGCATTGGGTTGTGTCTACCCCGGAGGCCAAATTAATGGCGTTTTCTTTGTTTTGTTCCTTTCATTCCCACGCCTAATACTTTATGTCCAGCGTGTACAATGGAAGAGTAAATTGTAATCTAAAATGACAACCGCCATTTGCATATCAAACGGGTTAGAAGAATGGGCGGTTGAACTAACGATTAAAACGACTCTTTTGAATTTGATACCGAGACATGACGTCATAGGCAGGGAGTACACGTGACTGTGAATCATTAAACTCAGAAACATAACACGCGATGCTATACTGTAGAATAAATAACGCGCGCAATTTACATTTGTTACAAATTTTATTGGAAACAATGTACTTTCAATCCGCCTCCATTAGAGAGAATTTCCTTAATTCCGTTTATTAGTATTGTTTAAGTATTCAGTTTTATTTTCTCATGTATGAAGTTCGATAAGGAATTTACATAAGTTACGCTCAATATTTACTTTTAAATGCGTTTATAATGCAAATAAATAAGTTGTTTATATAATTATTCGCTGTTATCGCTAAAGTATGTTATTGTTATCAGTTCCTTTTGAAAAATATCAATTTTTAATCGCTCTTTATACTATCGAATCTTAATTAAATCTAAAAATTAAAACTGGTTTTATTAGTTAAACTTATTAGTTATTATTTAAACTTTGTTCAAGAGTTCAGTTGTGTTTCTCTCTCTCTCTCTCTCTCTCTCTCTCTGTCTCTCTCGCTCTCGCTCTTTCTCTCATCTGTTCAGGAGTAGATGTAATCAGATCAACCAGTCTGCTCCTATCTTAACAAGGCTCTGTATCTTTTATCATAAGTGAAAAATTTTTTACTATATTTATCATTCTTATCAAAGTAATTTCACTTTTATTCTCGTCGAAACGCGTTTTTATCATAGAATTATGCATTTATTACGCTATATAACCGACTAATTTCTATCTTATCCACATTTTGATAGGACCTACACATACTTAGGAGAGGAGCGATATTTTTATTGTATACCGAGATAAGAGATTTTTTTTTCATCTACGTTTAATATAAATAAGTATAAACGACGTTCGATTAAAACACATCGATCGTAAATATTTCTATCGTTACGATTCCAACAAGTTGGTAACGTTTATCATTATCGGAGTATGTGTGTGCGTATGTATATATTGTGTATATATATATATACACATACGAAAGTCTAGTCAGACCACCATCTCTGTTAAATAATTCGCCTTAATTATGGACATTAGATAGGCGGTGCTGTAAATGAGGCCGTATTTATATATTACGTTGCTTAGATACAACCAGTAAATTCTGAAATGAAACGAATATTGCTCTGCTGGTTCGGTGTCACGACAAACGAAGATTAACTTTCATTATTAAAGAGAAAAAGAACGATCGACGAATGTGAAATGATCCACTCGCTGTCATTTTACGGATTTCGTATTTATATATATATATATATATATATATACACACACACACATAGCCTATATATATATACATAATATTAATTTACATTTTTTTGTTTTACCGTATTAATTATTCAAACATTTTAAAATTTATGTATGTATATGTATTATTGATCGCATTCATGTTTTATAACTGTTTTCCGTCGGAGAATTATCCTCTTAGCTTAATAATGCAGAGTCATTTTAATTTTATCCGAGGACGGCCAAGTAAAAATTTGCTTAGCATGCTAAAAATTATGTAAAAATGTATTCTAAATTACTGTTTAGACAAACAGAAAACTTATTAATACATTATTGTTTACAATCAGCCTCAAATTGTTTTTTTTTTTTTTTTTTTTTTTTTACAAATTGTCAGAGGATCTTCCTAGAAATTATTGCCAACTTTGCTTTAATTTCTTTGACATCGAATGTTTACAACGAAAAAAAAATTTTTTTTGGAAGCGTGTCGCAGTTTGATCGGTGATAAAACTTTTATAATAATAATAATAATAATATCTATCCGTTTTAAAATTTAATAACAGGTTACGTATTTATATTAATTTGTTTGAAGGGAACAAAATTGTCGTCATAGTAACGAAAAACAATCGCAAAGTAATTAGCTATATAATCAGTAACCGTGCCATTTATTTTTAATTTAAATATAAAAGGAAATCCATTTCACGCGTGACGTCAACAAAATCGATACTCGCATAAATGCGAAACTGTTGAAAATTATTCGCATTTAAATACAACCGTTAATTGAACCAAAGGGGGGATAAGATAGCGCAGTTATCGATTACAAATATAAAACGCCACAAATAATACTATTATATTTACAAATATATACAGTATATATAAACTAGTACGAGTTGTAAATGTTAACGTCTTCCTATACCTAACCTTTGTTTAATCTCATTTGAAACTCATTTGATCTCATTTGAGTTTGACTCAGACATAACTGATGATAATCAGTTGTCTGAGTCATAATCCATTTGAATATAATGACTATTGAACGTGCTTAAATACATCAACCTAACATTATCTGAATGAAAAATTCATGCTTCATATTTAGTTATATTTATATTGATCGCTATTCCCATGCTCGGGATCAAAAATGAAAAAAAAATCTATTATATATTGAATGTAATTTAATTAATAACAGGTTTGATTTGGTTTAGAAAGAAAAGTTTTTTAATAATATAATCATATATATTCTATAGTTTGTAATTAAATTTTAAAATGTTGTTATGATAATCACGGGAGAACAGAAGGGGAATATTTTGAGTTTCCTGGCCAATGGTCCGTAAACTGTAGTTTTGCTATTCATGCAAATGAAAGTCGTAATTTCCTAAAAATAAAGCCCGAAACGAGCGATTGTCCTTTTGCAAATGACCGAGTTTGATGCAAAGTATAATGTCTATCATTTCGGTTATTAGATACAGTAAGAGTTTACTGACAGACGGGTGCAGTGACATTACAACACGAGCGCGTATTTAATACTGTACAATTCTTTACTGTATAATGCACACTGGGAAAATCGTGACTGTCTAAATTAATGTGATATGTTATCGGAGTCATTTATCGCATCTCTTTGCGACCAAATGAGGCCCATCTTTATTAACTATAAGGTCAAAACTGTTCTTGACGTTTCTAAAACGTATGAGAATATATACTAAGGCCTATAGGCTAATCATGTTAATGAAATTTTGATAGGTACCTTTTCATTCGGCTTTCTATCCCCCATTTCTTTTTATCTCTTAAGAGATTTATTCGAATTTTACGGGTGTTTTCCCCTTGCGTCGTTATCTAATACATGTTCTGTTCGAGTAAACGCATTAGTGCGTGCTATTGAACAGGAATCTTAAGATTTTTATCAAGGATGTGGCATTGCATGCAATACAATGGCCTACATGAGTGATGATAATACCGGTCGTGACAGTATAATATTTCTACTTTAGGTATCAGGAACTTCTCTTAAATACCTTTTATAGATACCATTTATTATATAAACACAATTCCCAATGCATGTTGACAATAGAGTGATGCTATGAAAACAATTCCGATGAATGCCAAATGTCAAAACTCTTAACCAATTATTACTTAAGCTTGATTCTATATTGACCAATAACAACATTCAATCAGTCATAGTCGAAAATGTGTTCGTGTCATCACTTCTGAACGGGATGCAGGTGTTGTTCATCCCCAGCTGTTCACTCGTGTACTAAGTCGTTAGCTAACATAGACAAATATTTATACAGGAAATGTGTATACAGTAGAGAGTGTGCTGCGGTGAGTGTTAAAAGTCTATCGGTCCCGTGACCTTCGCAGACATAGTTTCTAAGAATCTACAACTGTATGTAAATTGTCTCGGTTTGCGTGTTAATACAAACGACTTTTAGGTTGGACAATGGCCAAACATATTCAATAATCAACGGCTAGCGATGTTATTAATAAATATTTAAAAATACGGTAAATTTGTTAAGAATTTATACAAGTAACTGATAATGTTATGTTTATAAAAAATAGCGAGCAATTCAAATGCATTTTTCTGTCTAAATTTTAACGAACGACAATGTTCGAAATTTTATGCGTATAATAGACTAGTTTAATTAAGGGAAAAAATAATGAAAATTTGATGATAGATTGAATAAAATGATATGCACGTAAATCCTGTCCATACTATGATTAAAATCTGCAAAGCTTCAATAAAACTTTATCCGAGATAGTCGTTAACTTACTCTATCCGAAGGTAACTTTTAATTCCGAGCAACCGTTTGAAATAAATGACCATCGCCAAGCGGAGTTAGTTAATGGAAGTACCATAAATTAGCGCGAGCACTGGCGGCAATGAATATGCATAAATCTAGCAACGAATGGGAGACACTACACGGGGAATGTCATGCTTTTCTAGAGACAAGAATCGGGTGGGGAAATGAGCGCTATAAGTTAGGAAATCGTGGCGACAAGGCACCCGATCTCTCCGTGCTCGAACCCTGTAATTTATAGAGCCATGAAAACAGCGGGAAATGCTGTTACGGTGGATATCATCAAAGCAACCGTCTGTCGGATTCCACGAACAAGTGCTGTACTTTCTTATCTGCGGCGATAACTTGATAAATGTTGCTTTTGTGAGGTCCTACCGCTCTTCGTACCTGAAGCGATTTTCTATCTTTCACCTCTTCTTTTTGTAAAAGTGACGACAAATCGCTATCATTTGTGGGAATGTAGATAAATGTTTGGGAGAAAACAATCTCTGGAGAGAATTTTTTTTTAGTTTGTTTGCTTTTAGAGCAAATAGGATGCACTGAGAATCGAAGGATGCTTTTATGATGAGGAAACATACGATGGTGACGTGTATTAGAGAAGAACACGTCATAAATCTTCCATGAAGTATCTATTGAGATAACAGGACAGGTCAAAGTCGAGACAAAGCCCGTTATGTTAACTGGCAAAATGAACATCGAAGACTTGGTCAGCTGGTAGGGAAGAGGAGCAGCACGTGATGTTGTGGCACGCGACGAGTTGTTGGTGATAGTACAATGGCTTAGTTCTCAGCGGTGCCAGTAATAATTAGTCTGGTGTGCGTTGGCTTTCAAGGACGGAAGAAAGTAAAATTGTTTTCACTTGACACAGATTTGCATCTACGTGTCAATATTGTTACTAGTAAAAGAAAGAAATATATTATATAACTCATATCGAATTCGGTATTTAATATATATTCAATATTTTCTAGTGAAATGATGATGTTTACATATTAGTTATTTATAGATTGTTAAATGATCATAAGGAATTAAATTTGATTGGCAGGATTACAAACATTTTCGCTGATTGAAGATTTAAGGACAATAGACTGTTTAAAGTAGTCTGCGTTATGTCATTTTATTGTTTATAAATTCGGTTTAAATGGTGTAACGAGCAATCTGCTTTCAATCTTCCCCCCTTTTTTTCTTAAAATGATTATCCGTAATTTCTACACACAAATCCTTTGTTTGCTATGAAAATTGGATGGGTTCAGTTTTATTAAAACCCACGCTTTTTAAATGTAGCATTTCTAATCCAGTTAATGGGATGCATTAAGTTAATATAAAATAATTATACCATTTAATCTATCATTATATAATAAAGAGAATGTATTTTCTATTGCTCAGTCTTGACATTTTGTTGGTTTTCCTCTTTTGGGAATGGGGATCAGGACAGTCTTTAGGAAATCATCAGGCCAATTTCGGTACCTGAGGAGTGTGAGAAATGCCATTTGGCCTCACCTCTGAGAAAGGGAAAATCCCTACCTGGCGCCTCCACGCGGCGAAATGCCATTTGGCCTCACCTCTGAGGAAGGGAAAATCCCTACCTGGCGCCTCCACGCGGCGGGGGGCGGACAACGTTTCACGACGGCTAAGCCTGGAGGGGACCGAGTGGAGACCGGGATAAGCCTCCAACTTTGCCCTCGAGGCAAAGCAGGGCACTCTCTTGCCCTGGGGATAAGAGATCGTCCCCAAAGGCGGATGAACTGGCAGGATCTGGTCAACGGCATGAGGAAACATAGAAAGCAACGGGAAACTACTATGTTTTAAACTTGTCCCTTGAATATTTATGAGCACATTAACAGCATATGTGGCATTTATTTAATTTCAATACTTTTCTAACTGTAAACCCTCCAATGTATGTCAATATTGGCAAAGAATCATTAGATATTAATTGAAAATCAAAATTATTTTCCAACAATTGAGAAAATTCCTCAAGACTTATATTATAACCACAGTTTTCTTTAACAGGAACTAAATTTTTAATGGTATTTCTGTAGAGAAAATTCATCAAGACATATTATAATCACAGTTTTCTTTCACAGCAACTAAAGGTTTTAAGGGTATTTCTATATTATTTGCTGCAAGCAGAACATTTTTAGGGATATAAAACTGTAATCAGAAAAAAATAGTACTAAGAATCATTTATGTTTATTCTCTTCGGTATATTACTAATTTAAAATTAATAATTATAGTTTCATCTTGCGTACTTAAACAGAATAATAATTTTTATTGCTTAAAGCAATGTCTATATATATATATATTTTAAAAGTAATAATATTACACAGAAATTACTTTAAAATTTCAGATGTACTAAGAATCATTTATGTTTTTTATTCTCTTCGGTATATTACTAATTTAAAATTAATAATTATAGTTTCATCTTGTGTACTTAAACAGAATAATAATTTTTATTGCTTAAAGCAATTTCTATATTGTATTCTCTTTGTCAACAAATAA
>AYEL01083292.1:0-74389 GCA_000484575.1 Olivierus martensii | reverse complement strand
TAAAAAAAAAAAAACATATTCAGAGAAGTGTTCATTCTATAAAATATCATGATAGGGATTATCATGCTGATATAGATATTGCAAATGCGTTTGCATCTTATTATGAGTATAACGGTGGGTTTGCTTCAGATACATATTTGCAGAAAAATACTTGCAGATTTATAAACGCAGAACTACTAGATAAAACTATTAGCCAAAAAAATTCTCTTGTTCTTTTGACAACAACAGAAACTGAAGTGCTGGAGGTGATTAGATCATTGGATAAAAAAACACCGGGATATGATAGTATATCATTAGATCTAATTCGATTAATTTGTTATAGTGTAGTCCGTCCTTTGACCCATATAATAAATTTGTCTTTTATAAGAGGAGAATATCCAATTTGCTTTTAAAAGGTACTGGTAATACCTATCTATAAAAATGGTGACAACGAGGTGATTGATAATTATGGGCCTATAGCTATTACATCAATGTTGGCGAAAATAATAGATAAAATATATAGAAACGAAGATAATCTTATGTAATATAAGTATATTATTATTCATTCGTGTCAATATGGTTTTAAAAAGAGAATGTCAACAGTCGATGCTTTAGCACATTATCATTCATATATAATTAATGCATTAGATGCTTCTGAATCAGTGATTTCCTGTACATTGGATTTATCAAAGGCTTTTGATAGATTGGACTTGGATATTCTTTTGTATAAACTTTATAGATATGGAATTCGAAATGAGGCATTAAATTGGATCAAGAGTTACTTGTTCGATAGAATATATTGTGTTAAAATTAATAACACGTTTTCACATCCTTTTGTAATTGATAAAGGTGTTCCACAAGGTAGTATATTGGGACCAATACTTTTTTCTATTTATATTAATGATTTGTTTTTAAATTTTGAAAAATATAATCTTATTGCTTATGCAGATGATTTAGTTGTTTCACATTCTGGTAGATATTTTCCAGATTTGGTTAACAAAATGAATTTTGATTTAGAAATTATTGGCTCATATATAAATTCAAACAGGTTACTGGTAAATTATAAGAAGTCAGGATATATGATATATACTAATAAAAATACTTATCTTCTTGATCCATGTGATCCGATAAAAATGAATGATAAAGAGTTGAAACAAGTTGATCACATTAGGTATCTTGGTGTAATTTTTGATGATAATTTAAATTGGTCTATGCATATTGAGAATCTACGTATTAGTTTTTCACGTTATATATATATGTTTAGAAAGATCGCTCATTTGGTAGATAAACAGACTATCATTAGGTTGTATAACTGCTGTGTGGCTTCTAAACTACAATATGGAGTTATAGTATGGGGATCTGCACCGGCATATAATATTTATAAACTACTAGTACTTCAAAACAAATTTATTCGATTCATATCCGGTTTAAATTATCATGTATCAGTAAGTCATTTATATGATAAATTAAAAATAGATACTTTGCCGTTAATTTATATCAAAAATTTATTGTTATTTTATCACAGATATAATTTTAATGCTCAATATTTGGATAATTATATTATAAATATGTATGAACAGTACAATAGAAAATCTACATATCACTTTAGAGATCCGTGGAAAAAGACACTGCCCAAAATCAAACTAACATTAGGTTCAAATTCAATAATTTTCGCATCAATAAAATACTGGAATAACTTAAAACTAGAAATAAAATCGATCCAAGCATATCACACTTTTAAGTATACATTGAAGCATATTTATAAATTGATGGACTTGTTAATTGACTGAATTAATGTTACATTTTAACGTGTGTTCGCTGTAGTATTTTGTAATTTTTGGCTTCATATGATTATAATTAAAATTTTTTCTTTTCTTTTTCTTTTTTGTTGTAAAATGGATGACCTGAAAAGTGACAGTTTTGTCAATGGTCATTTTCTTTGTAAATATCTTTAGTGTAATTTTTTATGATTAAAATATATGTCTATGTCTATCGAAAATTTTGCTGCAAAAGTTAGAATGACTAACAAGGCATGCTCCGAGAAAAGTGCGCCTTTTTCGGAACGTATCTTTGCGCCGATTATAGCGGCGGTCGGCGGAAAGATATGTTTTGATGGACCGCCTCACGCCGCATTTTTCTCTTCCGCGTCATGAATATATCCCGAATTTGATTGTTGATTAAGCGTTTATATTTAAATTATACCTCTTAATAACCGACTGATCGAACTATCTATCGATACTATCTTTATTTATAAAGTTTCGTTCTTTTTCGTTTTTTTACCCGGTTGGCAAGCACCCCTTGTGAGACAAGCAAGCAGCTGTTCCAATGTTGCCAAATTTATCTTAACAACTTTATTTCTTGCATATTTTACGCTCCCTTTCCAATCAGGGAGATTACTAAGAGGGAGGGGCCATGTCATCGCAATTAATCAAGTCCATTACATCTGATTCAATGCATATAGACAGGTAACTATTTTATTTGGATACGAGTTGCTTCTTTAAATAATTTTTTATTCGTTTCAACGCTGAAAATAAGCAGCACTTGCATTTTAAATAGGCACGGTCAAAAATATTTTAAAAATTGTTTCTATGCTCAGAAAAATAGAGCTTAACCCATCCTTTATAAATTTGTACATATTTTTAATTGAATTTTCTTCCTTTATTATTATTAAAAATTGCTTAATTTTATCAATAAATTTTTATGTTTTAAAATGCGGCCCCTTAGAGAGTGAGGCCTCAGCTTGCGCTTTGCCTTATTGTAAATGCGGCTCTGTTTCCACGTTTAAACAAATAATTTTTCTCAAAGAAATTTCCAAGATTCTTAAAAACTCTGATCAAACATTAATTATCCATATTATAAACTCTCCATTAAAATAATATAAACTATTATAAATTATGAACTACCGTATTTTAAATTTATCTTATGTCCGTTTATATCATATGAACGATAGTTATTAATAATTATAAGAATTTCTCTAGAACTATTCTTCCAAACGATGAATGAGCCACACTTCGAAAGGGCTGCAATATTATCGTCCTTCGAAGCAGGTCCGGCTCAAGATACGATCGAGCGGAGCGCTCGATCAGGACGCCAAAGAGCACTGGCACATTTTATTATTATTATTATTATTATTATTGTAGTAAGAATTATTTTTTTACAAATAAACAGTGAGCGGACTGGTGGCGGCCGCCCGCCCCCCAGCCGGAGGGCAAGGATTCATGCAACAATGTAATAAATGGTAACAAGGGTCGACAGGATTGGCCGCGTGGAAACGCTTCGGCTTTCCATTCTGGAGGACCCGGGTCCCACCCCCTGAAAATATTTATCATGGGGTCCGGGCCAGGTCCGTCGATTCGTCCTCCACAATCCGGCTGACCCCTCCGCAGGGGTGGGCAGTCTGTGAAATCTAAATCCATGTCCTCCACAATCCGGCTGACCCCTCCGCAGGGGTGGGCAGCCTGTGGAAGTGCTGACCTCTCCGCAGGGGTGGGCAGCCTGTGGAAGGGCTTGTTTCGCTCACCACATAGTATTCTACCAGAAAGACCCCTCCGCAGGGGTGGGCAGCCTGTGGAAGGGCTTGTTTCGCCCAGCCCCTCCGCAGGGATGGGCAGCCTGTGGAAGGGCTTGTTTCGCCCCGCCTCCGCAGGGGTGGGCAGCCTGTGGAAGGGCTTGTTTCGCCCCGTCTCCGCAGGGGTGGGCAGTCTGTGGAAGGGCTTGTTTCGCCCCGCCACATAGTATTCTACCTGAATGGAGTGTGGCGTCATCTATTGACAAAAAAATGGTAACAAGGAGAAGGCAACATTGTAATAAATAGTATAATCCAGCGGTGGCGAACCTATCCGCCACATAGTATTCTACCTGAATGGAGTGTGGCGTCATCTATTGACAAAAAACTGGTAACAAGGAGAAGGCAACATTGTAATAAATAGTATAATCGACGGTAATAAAAATATATAGGTTCAAAGAATTTATTGTAAAAAAATAATCGGTACACAATAAGGGTTGATTCACGCATATCAGTGATGTGTCAGTTCAGTATCCGTTTAGTACTGTATCAGTGACGTCTATTCATACATTCCCTGCAGTTTGGTCAGTGTTTTTTTGAAAAGTTTATGGACGAGGAATTGGCTACGATTGTTATATTAATAATTTTAGATGAAGATGAAGCGAATCAAGCTAAAAAACGAAAGTGGGTAAGCTTGGAAAAAAGGGAAAGCGAATGAGAGTTTGCTACGTTATGCAAGGAATTAGTGGACGATGGAACGAAATTTTTTGAATATTTTAGAATGTCTGAAGATTATATACACTAAAAATTAACTAGGGACTAATATCAAGTTAAACCAATATTGAGTTCAATAAATTTGACTAAGTTTTAAATTGACTAAGAATCCCCCAAAAATTTGTCTAGTAAGCAGAGATTAAAACTAACCCAACGATCTAAAAATAATTTATATAATATGTTATGTTGACGAATCAATTCGATCAATTATTCATCACTTATTTCTGTAGCAGGTATTTCCTTCCTCACAACACGTCCGTGAAAAAGTAAAAAAAAATATATATATATATCGTTGGCGAAGTATAGCACTTTCACGGTACTGACGCTGAAAGCAAAAGTACGGTACTGTGCCGGGCTTAAACATGAACATAATAATTTAGGTCACTGACACTGACGAAAGTTGTCGGAACTGAGCGGACACGTCACTGACATATGTGAATCGAGCCTAAATCGGTAGATCGCAGACAAAACGATATCTGAAAAATAATACGGTAATAATAAGTGTTTACATTTCAACAAGTACAGAACGATTCAGAGCTTATTGTGAATTGATAAAATGACGAAATATATAGGCCACTATTTGCGGTTTTATATATGTTATGTTAGTTTTGTTAAGATAAGGA
The DNA here is from genome assembly GCA_000484575.1 of Olivierus martensii. NCBI lineage: Eukaryota > Metazoa > Arthropoda > Arachnida > Scorpiones > Buthidae > Olivierus > Olivierus martensii. The sequence continues at coordinate 69,508 of AYEL01083292.1, read as the reverse complement.
ATTTGGAAAATCAAAGTTATCATCACGAATTCTAACAGCATTTCGAATAGGAAAAATCAAATTATATACTGTATATTAAAAGAGCAATGACTTTTGATAGTAATCTCTTTTGAGAAAGATCTAAGTATTACAGTGTATCCTGTAATGACTTTTTTTTTTACATTTTAAAAAAGGTTGATAATTTTTAATAATTTCTTTAGGAGAAAATGTCTTAGAAAGAGTACAGTAGATCCGTAAATGTTTGATTAAAATGATGTAATCCGAAATAATTTAGTTCATAGATAGAATTAATCTAAAATTCGTTAACAATATTATAAGGAAGGATAAATAGTATTAAAAGAATCAATTGTTGAAGAGTTGCTATTGTCAATGAATGTTAGAAGAAAATTTATAAGTACAAATAATTATTAATGTCAGCAATATGAAAATATTTTTATGTTAAGAGCTAAATATCTGTTAAGGCATTTATCCATTACATAAAAAAATATATTTGGAGTAACGGATTCCAATCGGCCATGGCAAGGCGCCGGGCTCCTGGCACCTTCTATGGCCGAATATCGCTCGGATCAATTCCCCTTTATGATTCCCTAGGAAGCAAGGCTTCCCCGGCCTCTAGTAGAACCCAATCAGCCCGAGCAAGGCCAACCGTCGGATCAACTCCCTGAAGTTTTATGATTCCCTAGGAAGCAAGCTTCCCCATCGGGTGGGTGTAACGGCTTCTATCCCTCCCCCATTCCATCCCGTCGGACCGGTACAACGCCTTGGGATTGGGACCCTTATAGAAAACTCGTACCTTACGCAGGACATTCGTAGGGCTGATTCTTAATCCCGGACCCGCATGGACTTGGGCGATCGATCGGCGAACTACAGAGCGCCCACCGGCGAGGGTGAGTGTACAGCCCCGGCTCTACCGACCCAGAAAGAATTTCTTCATCTGGGGCAGTGTTAGATCTACCCGGATGAACAGTCCGAGTTCTGCCCGACACCGCTGGGCATCTCTATAGAAAGTCAAACGAGGCCCGAAAAACGGAACGGATTTCAACCAATCTCTCCCACATCTCGGGTACGGGTTTCCCAGGCCCGACCAGGGGATGTGCCCAAAGGACACTGGTGTGCTTACTGCACGCGCACCTTCTTCCAGTGTGGGGATCTTGGAAAAATGCCATCCCCACATGACAGTCTCTTAGTGTATCTACCCTCTCGAGGGCGCCCACCTTGACGTGGTGAGAGGGATTACCGGCTGTCACTATGCATGTATCTGGTGGATCCGGGCCGATACGTCCATAGTGACAGGGAGAAACAAAGAGGTTGCCAAATGTTGGGCGAAACTCTGGCGAAGACGACCCCACACCTTCGACGGGCGTGTGCAGACGTTGGTGTGTCCTCGGCGAGTCGAAAGGGAGTGGTTCACCCTAGTAGACAAGCCGTGGGAAGTCCTAGCCGGATAATTCGCCCGGATCTCGGTTGACTTTCTATAGAGAGATCCAGCAGCAATTCAACTGGTCGGCCTGGGAAAGGCCCACGCCCCGGCCCCCAGTTTGCTGCCCCTAGTGAAGAAATTCCTATAGGGTCGGTAGAGCATGGCTGCACCCATCCCTCGCTGATGGATGCTCTGTAGTTCGCCACTCGACCGTCCGAGTCCCTGCGGATCCGGGATTAAGAATTGGTCCGACGTATGCCCTGCGTGAGGTACGAGTCCTCTATAAGGGTCCCAATCCCAAGGCGTTGTACCGGTCCGACGGGATGAATGGTGGAGGGATAGAAGCCGTTACGGTGCCCACCCGAGGGTTGGCCTTGCTCGGGCTGATTGGGTTCTACCAGAGGCCGGGGAAGCTTGCTTCCTAGGGAATCATAAAACTTCGGGGAGTTGATCCGAGCGATATTCGATCATGGCAAGGCGCCAGGAGCCCGGCCATTGCACGGCGTCGGTCGATATCGTCTCCATGGTGGCCCGCCAGTCTGGCGCGGACAGTGGGCTACATCGGTGATCGAACCGGGGGAGATTCTCGCCCTTTTCAAGTTGGGTCGGCTGGTCGTCATGCCTTCCGATCCATCCGATGCGATTATTAGTAAGGGTTCTGCTCTTGTGGAGGGTTCGGGATTACTATACTCTCCGTCCCTCCGGCGGGCTGTCGCGATTTTCGCGGCGGTTGTGCCCGAGCTTTGGTGTCATAGGGATTTCCCATTCGTGGGAGAACTTGTGAAATCCGTTCAAGATTTCGATCCTTCCGGGGACTGTCCGGTCGCTCAGTAATGAGCACCAATCTTGTAGCAAATACACTGCCTCTTGTGTCTCCGCTCCCTCTGTGGACGGAGGCAATTTTCGGCCCTCTATGGACGGAGGCAATTCTCGGCCCTTTAAAGGTCGCTTCAGCGACACAATGCACGAGATACGAATGCGGCCTTCATTCCCCTAGGCCTGGCAAACCTGAGCGAGGTCGCCGTATTCGTATTTCGTTGCTTGTGGATCAGAGAGGTGGTCAGGCGAGTCTGCATCCCTAGTTGCAGGCTATGATTATTGCCGAGATTATTCTCGCAGACATAAGTACCCTGTAGTACCCTCGTAGGTGGAGCAGGGGAAAAGCTTTGGCTAGTCTCAGAATACGACATGAACCTTTAGTGTACCCAGACACTATGACCTTATCGGCCCGGCTGCGGATGTACAGATACAGACATAGTGCCTGCCGGCAAAAGCCCCCTCGCCACGTCAAGGCGGACTCCCCTCGAGGGGGCAGACATGCTGGGTGACATCTAGATAGTATCGAGTCATTCGTCACCTGGCAGTCCTGCTGGGCGACTCTAGATAGTGTCGAGTCGTTTATCGCCTGGCAGACATACTGAGTAACATCTAGATAGCTTCTAATCGTAAGGTCGTCTGGTCCCCAGTTTGGACATGGCAAGATGACATCTAGATAGTTTCAAGTCGTAGGTTATCTGGTCCAATTTGTCATGGTGATAGTTAGATAATTTTGATTTATATCAAATATTATTTAAATCCTATTTCAAACACAAAAATAACAACGTCCATACGTGAAAAACACAATTTTCAACCTATAAACATTCTTCGCATACATACATCAACATATCAGACATTTTTATATTGGAAATTTTCAACAGAATGAAATAACACAAAATAGTTGCTTCCTATAAATCCAACCCCAGGTCCTCGTCCTAGGAAGCGGTAACATTAAATTTAAAATTATAAGGTAGGGGTGCCAACCTTTTATAATTCATGCGTTAATTTTTTCATTTTTTACTTAAGATGCGTCATACAAACTTATACCCTTTGAAAATTTAATCAATTAAACATGTTAACTACACAAATGCATTGTCCAAATTTCATTACTCTACAATAATTTTTTCTTGGTGTTGGGATTTTTTTTTCCGTCAGTGTATATATATATATAGACGAAATATCTCTAATAGCACATTACCATGTGGTCACTAAGCCTTATCAAATTTAACTTAAGCATATTGCAGCTAAATTAGGTAATATAAGCTATAATCAATAGAAAATTTGAGAAAGATTAAAAAACAATTTTAAATCTTTTAATATGAAATCTGAAATTCAATAGTTGAACCAAATAATATATAGCATAGTTCTCGATATCCGCCATTAATTTAGCAACTGAGAAGTCTCATTGAATTACGTGCAACAATCACGTGGTCATTATGATCCAATGATCACTTGATCAGTTACCAAAAACACGATCACAGTAATCCAATGATGTTGCCAGTTAATATGTTTCGTGGCCACTATAATTCAATGAGGTTGCTCAAATAGCGTTAATCTTCCATCTTGGATTTTATATCAAGTAATTTATCCTAATTATGATATATACAATGAATTTCTAATAATCAATTCCTGTTTTTAAACCTTCCTGCGTAAATCCCCTAACAAAAGTTGTTTCATAAAAATCCATTTAGCCGTTCTTGCGTTATATATTAACATGTGCACGCAAGCATTTCAGAATTATAATATAGTCTATATAGGTAAATTATATAAGAAATTTTAATTTTTCTCTGGAGTTCATTGCGCCACTTCTAATTATACAATGTGCCACTTTTGGCGCAAGCGCCATAGGTTGGCCACCTCCGGTATAAGGCCTTTTACGCAGATATCGGTTTATGAAAATATATCATAATGATTAAAACATAAAACGAAACAGAAGAGTTTTAACTATTTGCCATTCTTCTGTTTATTTTTTAATTGTTTTTTTATTGTATCTTATTGTATAAATATGGTAGCTATTATTTCAGAGCTCATCAAATGTCAACCGAATGTATGAAGTCATTAATGTTGTAATATTTTCATTTATCATAACCCAGAAACAATTGAGAATGTGATCCCAAAACACGTTCAGTCCATTGTTGTTTTTCAGGAGAAACAAAATATGAATTGAGAAAATATTTCATATGTGAATCATTATCTTACCAGATATCTGTTTCTAATCATATACAGCACTTCTCAGTAGAATCTTGAATCAATCATCATTAGTTTTTAAATACACGATGACTAAATATAATGGTGTTAATGGAAACTCGCTAAATCCAAGGACAACGTGTTTTCAATTACACTCATCTTCATTAGAGGAAAAACTAAATTTATTTTGATTTAAGTAATTCTATTTCCCTTGTATGTTTACATTTTAATGCCCATACTTCTTCTCCTATTTGAGAAAATTGCTTTTTACAGATTTGCCTGACATCATCTAATTTAAATGTGACATTACGTTTTCCCACCCATTGTTTCAAATCCGACCAAATTAACTCAATTGGATTTAAATCAGGATGATAAGGTGGCAACCTAATCACAGAATGATTTTGTTCAGCCAGTAGTTTGTCAACCCGGTAACTATATGAGCGTGGTTTGTTCGTTTTTATCAATTCATAAAGTTCCGATTTTAGCATTATTTCTGAAAATGGTATACTTTTAAAGTTCCGATTTTAGCATTATTTCCGAAAATGGTATACTTTGCTGTAATAACCATTCTTGCATCTGTTTTTTCCTCGAATTTGAAGATGGGCACTTTTGATCTTGAACATTGTGATAAGGTGCATTATCAATGATCAATATGGCATTAGAAGGGAGATTGGGAATTAATCTTTCTTTTAACCAATGTTCATAATTGTCTGCATTCATTTCTTGATGAAAATCACCTGTTTTTTGATGCGATTTAAAAATAAGTAGAGCATTCTTAATAAATCCTCTCTCTCTTCCCGCATGAACAATAATAAGTCTTTGGCCTTTAGATAAAGGAGCTTTAATTCCATTATCAGAATTATCACTCCAACCTTTATCACTAGTATAACTGCTATGAATATATGTCTCATCCATGTATATAATGGGTCTTCCTTGTTTTTTGTAAGCTTTCATCTGTCGTAAATAGCATATACGCTTTGCTCTTATATCTAGCTTTTCCATCAATAATTTACTGTAATTTCCGGTTTTCTTCCACCGAAAACCCATCCTCTTAATTATTCTCCATAAGCTAGTTTTACTTCCTCTGAAAATTTTGGTTTCTTTAAGGGTATTTAGAAGACTGCCTAAAGTTGGTCTTTCTCCAGCAGTTGAATAATAGTTATAAATTGTTCTGCAGATAGCACACTCATCAAAATCATCAATACCAGTTTTGTCTGCTGTTTTTTTCGTGGATTTCCCTGATGTTGAAAAACATCGCATATGTCCATGATTTATTTTATTTCTTTCAGATATTATTCTTCTTATGCTTCTTTCCGAAACTTTTGTTGCAGCTGCAACATGTTTCGTTATGCTTGTAACTGGAATTTGAATTCCACATTCCCATTCTTTCTGAAAGAATTCTTGAACATTTGAAATTATTTCTCTAGACTGGCTATGTAAAGTTTTATTAAATACTTTCGATTCTGATGAGTTTTGATTTTGAGCCATCTATTAAGATAACCAATTATAATAATAAAAATTAATTAATATTCTAGTTGACTGTAAAATTTGATTTATAATAAACTTACTTGGAAACTTACCTGTATTGATTCTCTAATTTTAGATGAGATTTGACTAGAACAAAACGCGTAGAAATCACAAATTATTACCAACTAGTAGAAACAAACTAAAAGTGGACTGAAAGGAACAATACAGTTAACAAAACAACCCTTTTATGAAGCAATGAACTCATCTTGTTATTGCACATGTCTTTTCCCTCGGCCAAGATATTTGAAACGACCTGTATTTGGCTTTAAATTTCCTCATTATTATATTAGACAATATATATATATATGATAAGTATTATGCATAAAAAATTATTATTCTAAGAAAATATAAAGAAAATTGAAATAATAGAATTTATTTATAGAAAAAATTTATTAAATGTTTTATTAAATTTATGTTTTTTACATTTTGTAATAGTTCCATATAAAAATAATCCTTATAATCTATATAATAATTTGTTTATCCTCATTAGTGTCACGTACAACTTTACTCTGAAATATCTCAAAAGACTATGCAATAAAATTTTATAAATCCTTCTGATTTGAGTTTCTATAAGCTGAATTTAGAGTTTGTGACTATTAAATATTCTTTTAAAATACCTGTTCTAAAAAAATATTAAAAAAATCAAATATCTCAATTTTATAAATTATTTGATAGATGGCACGATGTGTTTGCCTGAGATGTTGGTTTTCTAGTAGATTAAGTTAGGTTTTATCTTTCAGACAATAACTTTGCATCAATTAGTAGATAAGGAGATATAGTATAGTAATTAACATAACACAAAAATCTATAAATTTTATAAACATCTTCCATTTTAATGTATCTATTTTTTTTGTCAGTGATGTTTGTGATATGATGCTGTTTCTTGTGCATGAAAATAAAACAGAATATTCCCTTTCTAATCTGCTACTTATCACTGGATAGTTTTATCAAATGATTTTAGGGAAATTCAGTGGAGGTCAGTGAATCATCAATCAGTCCGATTACAGTCATTTTCTCATTCATCCATTTGATTGACAGGTCATACCTATAACCGAAATACCAAATTACGTTCATCCTTAAATTTTTCTTCAAGATTTTTCAGTGGTCAAGATGTTTGTCAATCTATATTCATGTATAACTAAAAAAAACAAAATGCTTGTACTTTGAATAACTTATAATTACAAGACTAGCACTTTCGGCAGTAAGAGAAAACACTTACTTAATACAAGCTATGAACATTTTTGGCTTTGACACCATTTTCAAGTAGATTCTATTTACAAGCAATTGGTAAAGCAAGGTTATAAATAGAATCTACTTGAAAATGGTGTCAAAGCTGAAAACGTTTGTAGCTTGTATTAAATAAAAGTGTTTTCTCTTACTGCTGAAAGTGCTAGTCTTGTAATTATAAGTTATATTCACGTATCAAAATTAGGAAGTTCTATCAGTGAAAACATTCACGATGGACTCTATAAAACAATGATCATTTCTCCGAACAACAAATTAGCACGGGGTGGCTGGATGGCCGAATGGGAACACACTGGCATGCCACACAGGAGGACTGGGGGTTCATGTTCTGGATTTTTTTTGGGGTACTAGGTCTGGCCCGGTGATCCCCGTCCTTCTCCATTCAGCCCCTCTCCATGGGTGTGAGTGTAGCCTGTGGTTGGAACTGGCCCCACCCCCTCATTAATCTCTCTGATTGGAAAGGGGGCATAAAAATATGCAAAAAACAAATTAGACATTTTAGTCTAACAAGTCTATACCAGTTAGACTAAAGAACAGTAATAAAACAACAAAAGAACAGTAATAGACATGAAAAATGCACAAAATAACTTGCGTGCAAGATGATTTCGAGCAGCGAGATGGTATAATTTTGTAAAGTCCTGGTAACAGTAGTACTAAACGAAAGAAGTCAATCTATAAGTCAATGATCACAAAAAACAGGAGTCAAATCAGTGATATATTCGAGTAGATTGCTATAATAATAACTATTTATTAGAGTTAGCAATCCACCCTACCGACACACAATTTAATGTGCAGTCATCGATTCCAATGTGTTAATGACATCAAGAAAGATTAAGTGGAGTTCATGGCAGTATGCTTCAAGGCAGGTACAGTTTCAAATGAGCAGCTAAAGCAGGGCCAATGAGAGGAGGAGGATGATGGAGTAAAATTCTCCAGACTTGGGATTCAAAAGGGCTCAACATCATCCTGCAATTTTTTACATGCTAATTAATTATATAAGGAAGGTGCTGAAATTTAGAGTCTGAAATGGGATAATATGAACCTTATAATTTTAAAATTATTTTTCCCTAGCAAATTTTTCTCCCGAACTCAGCGACATTTTTTAACGTCACTGGCAAAACACTAATCCCAGTGGAGTATTTTAATTAAATTCAATAGAAACTTCTGGAATTACTCCTAATTAATTGGATATAAAATGCAGAATAATTGTAACGTTGCTAAGAAATAAGCAACAGCAGACTGATTATCCAACAATGCTAAATTAATCTTTGAGAAAATGATTGGAAGGAGACAAATTAATGTGTGACAAGTTAGTGAACATTCTTTAATTCCCAAAATGACTTAAGTGAAGATCATGTTTTCCATTTGAATAGCGAAGTTCCCAGTGGAATCAGCATATGGAATCAAATAATTAAGATTCAAGACGAATCTGAATTCAATTGGAATTTATTTAAAAAAATGTATTTTCTCATGGTTAATTATATATTACAGCTTCATCAGTGAGTGCATCAGATAATTTATTTGTTCTTTCCACTTATCCCGAAAATACCATAATTAATTTTTATAAAGAAATTTTGCTTAATAATTGCATTAAATTTTGAAAAAATTAAATTGAAGAGTGTGATCCCAAAACACATCCAGCGAAGTTCCCAGTGGAATCAGCATATGGAATCAAATAATTAAGATTCAAGACGAATCTGAATTCAATTGGAATTTATTTAAAATGGTGTTAATGGAAACTCGCTAAATCCAAGGACAACGTGTTTTCAATTACACTCATCTTCATTAGAGGAAAAACTAAATTTATTTTGATTTAAGTAATAAAATACAATCGATTCTCGGTATTCGCGGATTCCCTATTCACGTTTTCGACTATTCCCGAAAATTTATTTGTAACCACAAATTTGATTTTCGCGGCACTTTCGCGCTTATTTGCGGATTACGGCTGAGCGGCGAACTTAGCTCTATATTTCCCATAGGCACATTGGTTCAGTATTCGCGAAGAATTTACAGAACCGTAACTACAAGATATCTGTTTCTAATTCATATACATGCACTTCTCAGTAGAATCTTGAAATCAATCATTAGTTTTAAATACACAATGACTAATGGTGTTAATGGAAACTCACTAAGTCCAAAGACTGAACGTGTTTTCGATATACTTCATTCTTTATTAGAGGAAAAACTAAATTTATTTTGATTTAAGTATTAAAATACAGTCGATTCTCGGTATTCGTGGATTCCCTATTCACATTTTCGACTATTCCTGAAAATTTATTTGTAACCAGAAATTCGATTGTTCGCGGCACTTTCATGCTTATTCGCAGATTATCGCTGAGTGGCGAACTAACTCTATATTTCCCATAGATACAATGGTTCAGTATTTGCAAAGAATTTACAGAACGTAACTACTGCAAATAACAAGAATTGACTGTAGTGAAAAGTAAATGTTTGAACTTCCCCATAAGTACAATGCACTCATGGGGAAGTTCAAACATTAATTACTTCATGGGAAAGTTTTGGGGCCTTCAGAACGTAACTACTGCAAATAACAAGAATTGACTGTAGTGAAAAGTAAATGTTTGAACTTTCTCATAAGTACAATGCACTCATGGGGAAGTTCAAACATTAATTACTTCATGGGAAGTTCTGGGGCTTTCCCCATGAGTACATTATATTCATTGAAAAGGACCAGAATATGTATTTAATCATTCCAAATTAGGAACTACTAAAATTCAGAACATTTAACAATAGATAAAAAAGTCCCCGGAAGCTAAACTTTTAATGTTGCCATTTCATTTTCAAGTGCTTCTAACATGAAAATTAATAACCAGTATAACAATTTTACCTTTAATAAACATGACAAATATTCCTACAACAAATTTATTGCCAACAGTAATAGCAGTTTGTTTTTTTACTGCTCTGCTTGCATTAGGAAAATGTTCTGCTCATGTGCAAAGGACTGAGCAAGTTTTCATCATTACTGTTCTCTGGACTGAGCAAGTTTATAAAAGCAAAGCGGGATTCAACTGTCCCATATACATCGATTGCCATGAATACATTATACTCATGGGAAAAGCCCCAGAATATGTATTTAATCATTCCAAATTAAGTACTACTAAAATTCAGGAAAATAACTTTTCTTTTAAGTTATCAATAGATAAAAAAAAGTCCCCAGAAACTTAGCTTTTAATGTTGCGATTTCATTTCAAGTTCTTCTAACATGAAAATTAATAACCAATATAACAATTTTACCTTTAATAAATATGAGAAATATTCCCACAACAAAACTTTATTTCCAACAGTAATAGCAGTTTGTTTTTTTACCGCCCCCTGACAGGATTAGGAAAACGCTCTGCTCATGTGCCAAGGACTGAGCGAGTTTTCATCGTTACTGTTCTCTGGACTGAGCAAGTTTTCAAAAGCAAAGCAGGGTTCAAGTGTCCCGTAAACCAAAGCAGGATTCAAGTGTAAGCAAAGCAGGGTTCAAGTGTACGGGACACTTGAACCCTGCTTTGCTTTTGAAAACTCGCACAGTTTTGGGAACAAACTTTTCTTTAATAAGATAGATGACGTCGATAGGAGTATGTATTTGCATCAAATAAAAAAATGACCAAAATGGACTGAACGCGTTTTGGGATCACACACTTCAATTTTTCACCATTTGATTTTTCAAATTGTGAAATTTAAGACGACTTCCTTTTATCCTTACGAAAATTATAAATCTGTTGTGTGTGTAACAGGTCTTATTTGGTTTACTTTTAATTTAATGGCTAAAGGGGCTCTGGTACTTGAAAATTTTCACAATTAAAACAACCGAAATACATCAGAATAATAAGAAGTTTGTTGAGATCATAGAATTGGACACACTTTCGTCATGTAATGAAATGATAAAATTAGTACCTTCCAGATTTTGAATAAAATTTTATTTTTATATATAATCTACTGCCGATGGTGTAATTATAGTACTGATTTATTAATTGAAGTCATCAAAATATAGCATACAACAGCTTAAAAATCAAACCACTTCTATTCAGGAATGTTTTGAAAAGAAAAATTAAATATAAGTTTTAAATGATCACAGTAATTTATAGATTGATAGTATTGATTATTAAGAATAACATTTTTTGAAAAGAAAAATTAAATATAAGTTTTAAATGATCACAGTAATTTATAGATTGATAGAATGTTATTCTTAATAATCAATACTATATCAAGTTAAATGTGACTTGTAATAATATAAACTTAAAAGTATTAATGTTAATATGATAAAACTACATTGTAACATTTATTTTGTTTAGTCTATGATCCTCAAACATGGATAATCGTTTAGTGATTGAAAATCATGATAGATATTAATATTCTCCATATTTAAATTTACATAACGTTACACAAATTATTTAGGACTATCATCATTTTTATTTGATGATAAATTCTTTGTTAGATTGTACAGATGTATTTTTAAATTAAATACTGTATGTATGTATATACATACTTCTTGTAATTCTTTATGTATAGTCTATACATAAATATGTAAATTATATATTGTTCTAATGATGCCGTAGTTTATCTAAATTGAGTGATATATACAGTCAATCAAAAAAGAATTAGGACACAACAAACTGTCAATCATTTATGAAAAATAAATAATAACTACACTGAAATAATACTGTTTTCACTACAGTCACTATATAGAAACAAAGTTTTTAATCTAAAAATTCAAGAAAAATAATATGAAATAAGAAATGCCACACATCTTGTGTTCAAAGCGAAATCACGCTCAAAAAAGTATTGGGACAGAGAGAAAAAAGTCCATGAAATACCCATAATTTGGCAGAATTGTCATTTAAAATGTACTATGTAAGAGATCTGAAATTATAGTATGGTATATAATCTTCTCTAAGTTAATGTAGTGTTTAATACCATACTATAAGTTATATGGTATTTTATATACCATACTATAAGTTAATGTAGTGTTTAATTTTAAACAATGCTTGTTCTTCAGCCGTTTAATTCTAAATGTTAGTCTCCGTTTAGCAGCTCTGAAATTTTGTTGACATTCACTCAATATCATCAGCATATCAAAAGCCCTTCTTTTGTGAATGGAATAACTGTAGCAAAAAAAACTGAAGAAAGATTAATTAAACAGCAAAAATCAATGACTATCGAACACAGGAGTAGGTTGTGCTTATTGTTAGTTTGTTCCGGGACTTGATAATGACATCATCTGATTGTTTAGATACATTTTGGTTATGAAGATTTTATTCCAAGCTTCGTAGCACATCTCATTTTCGAAAGAAAGCATGGGAGAGTGTTTTGTTACCTCCTGTATCAGGGCCGGCTTAATCCGGTAAGCAGACGATGCACCGCATCGGGAAGCCTTCGGAAGGAGGGTGCCAAAATTATCATTTTCTCAATATTTTGTAAGGGCGCTGAGTAGATGTTGCAAGCATAAATCTGTGGTTACAAGAAAGCTGCATCGGGGCACTGGGATCTCTAGAGCCGGTACTGTCCTATATATTATCGTCTCCTTGCAATACTAACCATGCAATACTACTACTAATTAGTCAGCTGGATGGCCGAGTGGTAACGCATTGGCGTGCCACGCTTGGGATCTAGGTCCGGCATTTCCTGAAATGTTTTTTTTGGATTCCGGGCCCGGCCCGGCGATTCCGTCCTCCACGGGTGTGGTAGACCGTGGTTGAAACTGGCCCCGCCTCTTAGTAATCTCTCTGATTGGATAGGGAAGTAAAAATGCAAAAAAACTACTACTAATTACTCTCTAATTTTGTAATTTCTATATAAATATTTGAACCTATATTGCAAACGAAAGATGCTTTTTATTAAAAAATTGGTATAACATTATGTATAATCTACAAAACTTTTTCATATTTTTAGAAAATGAATTTTGTTTTGAAAATTAATGTTTTTTTAACATCTTCAAATTGACTTTTCGGAGTGCTCATATTTAAAATAGTTCATTTCCTATAACAGTTTGCTAGCGTTCAATCCTGGTATTCAATTTATAGGAATCTAGGGCTACGCAGCCACTAGTGTTTTTTTTTTTTGTTTTGCATTTTTACGCCCTTTCCAATCAGAGAGATTACTGAGGGGCAGGACCAGTTCCCCACACTCATGGAGGGGCCAGATGGTGAAAAACGGAGATCGCTGGACCGGGCCCGGAATCCCGATAAAACTTTTCAGGCGATTCCAGATCTGGGTCCCTAGCGTAGCACGCTAACGTGTTACATTAGTATACAACTCAAAAAACAAATATCCGACATCTTCGCTAAAGTTTCCAGCACGCAACTCAGGGCTCAAAGTCGTTGGCGTGCTAAGGGTTGTCCAGTCTGGTATAGTGTACGTATACACACGCGCACAAGTATCAGGATCATCATCATGATATTCGAAATTATGAAATAAAAATCAATCATCGGACGCTTTCGTGAAATTACACTATCCTGGAATACAGCTCTAACACGCAAAGCATTTATATATTGTGTTTACGTTGCATTGTTGATTTATTTGTATAAGTTTTCCTCATATAAATTGATAATTGAAACTACAATTATTGTAGTTTCACAATTATATTGAAAATATGGTATTTTCCTAAATAATTATGCACCATAAAATTTCAATAGGACACCGTATAACACGATAAATTTGATATTTCTCTTCGGAACTAACACATGAAATCTTTTTCAGATTTCGTTTTATTCGTATATCGAGGATTTTAACAATTAACATAATTCTGTAATGAAACCATAGCGGCTAGAGAGCGCGATAACATCATTTTGATTTTTCTCGTTAGTAGCAGATGATGAGAGTGTGCATTATATGCCGAAGCGTTTTTTTGTAATGCCGTATTTATGAACATTTATATATTGCAATTAATACAGTGGTGCCTCGCAATTCGACGCTCTCTCAATTCACCCATTTTGACATTTTTTCCACGTTTGAGTTTCGCGGGTTAGCGCATGCGCATGCATGGAATTGTGTGATGTCATTTGCTTATTTGTCAGTTCTTTTTGGGCTTCTTTGGTGTTTGCCCCTGTTGTTTGTATTAATTTTCAATTCTACATTTTTCAAAAAGTAAAAAATAATAATAATTATTTTTTTTGAGTGAGATGTAAGGATGGGTTCAAAGACAACTGACCAGAGGAATAATTTTGAAAACAAGAACACTTGATTGAGCAAAGAGACGAAGAAAAAAATTGCTGATAAAAGTGCAGAAAGGTAGAACAATTAAAATGTAACTCGAGTATGGCGTTCCTAGAACAACTGTGGCAACGTTTTGCAACAGAGAGAGAAGATTATGGGTGCTAAGGTGTCTGCTGGAAGACTTCATTCCAGCATCCAAGGGCTAATAAATTGTGTGTTGTGTATTAATTATTGTATTTTGTAATTTAGTGTATTATACAATAGTAAAACACATATAATAGAGTAAATAATATAGTGTCTCTCTCTCACCTCACACGTTAGGCCAGTGGGATGGGGACCAATAACGGATCTATTTTACATAGTCTTATATGGGAAATATTGTCCCGCAATTCGACCGTTTCTCAATTCGACATTACTTCGGCGACGGATTAATGTCGAATTGCGAGGCACCACTGTATTCATATTTTTTGATTTCTCAATACTTCATAATTATACGACTCATAACTCTGAACGTGGTATCTCCTGCATCATAGAAGGTCAAGTGTATACCTTCGGCGACGGATTAATGTCGAATTGCGAGGCACCACTGTATTCATATTTTTTGATTTCTTAATACTTCATAATTATACGACTCATATAACTCTGAACGTGGTATCTCCTGCATCATAGAAGGTCAAGTGTATATGTTAAAATGTATCATTTTTTATATTTATAAAATTTATATAATTCTCAAACTTTTATTGTTCCCGGTAATTGAACGGTAAAACAGACCCGCAATACACTGGGTGAAAGCTTGGCGATTTCCAATAACTTAACCAAAAAGGTTGAAAAACTGTTATAAAGGGGCGGAATGTATTTAAACAGGCCTGCATTTAAACAAGTGAAAAATTGCTTATTAAACTGAAGTGCTACAATAATCACAAAGCAATGCTCATTGTTGATGAGAATTCTTTATTGATAAATTTAGTATTCTGTTCTACAAAACAGTATTCCTCAAATGGAGTATGCTTATTAGTAAAAGTGCAGAGATAACTGCTTCTAGTGTCAAACTGCCATCATCGTATGCATAAGAAATGCATAATGGGAAGCACATTGATATCAACCCATTCAAACAACACTGTATACTAAATAGCATGTAGACATTTTTACATTAGTTAGTTTGGGAATTACTGCTATATAAAAATAAGCCAAGATTATTTGCTTATTTTAAAATTATAAAAAACTGAGCTTCACGCATTATGATACATTTTTATTACTAAATTCATAGTTGAAATAACTACCATCCATGTGCTTACGCCCAAATTTTATACTGTATATGCATTATATATTGCAATATTCTAAATGAAAGTAATAAGAAATTAAGAATTTCCAAGGAACTATATATGAGGGAAATGAGTTTAAAATTTCTGGTATAAAATCATTTGCAAAATTGTGAGACCTTGTTTTTTTAAATTATAAACAAATAAGAATACAAAGATACTACAGTAATTACATTCGTGATTTAATCTTCCAAAAGGCATAATTGAGTAAAACAAACACATTCCTAACCGTACTTCTTTATATGAGAGAAGTAAACAATTATTCAGACTATATTCCTCCTCTTTTTGGAAAAAATACATAATTTTTTTTTTTAAACACAAAGTATAGCAACCATTTAATCCTCTAGGTTTTATATAAATATAATAAACTCCTACTATGAATATAATTTTTAATGATATTTCACAATATGTACAGATCTGCTTTTGAGCTCAGTCCAAAAGTACTTCTGTACACTTAAATTAAAAAGTTGTATACATACTATATGGCTAATAAAAGTGGATTATTATTTCTTTGTTATATAGTAAATAGAAAAATAAAGTGCCATTTAATTGAAGAAATACACAATATGTGATATTGTGCTAAAACATATATTTATATGTTTAATTACCTGTATTTATATATAATTATAAATTATCTGTATTTATATATAAATACAGGTATCCCTCCTATAACACGGTAGATAAGTTCCTGAAAAGCAGCATGTTGTGTGAAAACATGCTATATGAGACCCAGAGCCAATACAAAAAGGAGAGATATGTTTGAAAGTTAATGAAAAATAAATAACTTTAATTCCAAATATGGAACTTAATTTTTTATTAAAAATATTAATAACATGAAACAAAATATATGTAATTGAAAAAATATCCTGAAAAAATAATATACATCAAACAAAAGGAAAGAAAAAGTATACACCCTATATAAGATTCATTTAATAATCATACCTTCTTACGCTATTCATTAAAAATGAGAACGTTTTTTCTTTTTAACAATATCAACTTCACTTTCTGAACTTTTTTCTATATTTAAAGTTTGTGTATCTTCTGCTCTCTTTACAAAATCTGTAATATAACTCACTACAAACACTATAAAACAATCGTTCTTTAGTATATACCCCAAAAAAATTTATGAATAAAATATTTTCCTTTTTTATATTCCTCTATTGAAGAATAAAAACTGACTTTTTATCCAAGAACTGTACAATTGGAACACAAAATACTCAAATGGTGACAATTAACACAATCACAGAATTAATTCAATTTCAAATCAAAATCGAAAATAGACTGTGTATTGTCCTCTCACAGCCAGCTAGCGAAATTGCATTTATGACCTAATTTTAGCAAAGTATTTACTAATGATTGCATTTTGTGTATATATTGTCTGTCCCTAGTATGGATTTACAAAAAATTAATGAAAATGTTTTGTGTTATAGAAGAGTAAACAAACTTCTAAATGTATTAAATAAAACCGTGTTGTAGAAGTACCGTGTTACATGAGGGTTTCCGCAATTTTCAAATTGTATTGGAGCGAAACATTGTAGGAGAATGTGTTATAGGAAGGATACCTGTACATATCATTTGTATGTTAAATATCAATTCAAAATATGTTATCTTAATTCAAAAGAACACACAGTAATAAATGCTATTTTATTTTATTGATATAATTCATGATAAATTTGAACCGAGAAAATCGGTGTTTTTCCTAAACTTAAAAAAATCATTGATATGATTTTTTAATTGGAGAATTAAACTAAACTGTAAAAGTTTTAATATTAAAGACAAAAGATTCAGTATAAAAGTCTTTTTTTTATTTGGTCAATTTGACAAAATTATTGTGTTTAACATATTCAAATTTTACTAACATTTCATTTTTCATTACTTAAATGGACAATCTTAAGATAATTTATATAAAAATGACATCTTTTCATAATTATATAAATAACTTTCAATAAAAACTATCTATTTATACTATTCTGAAAATTTAATATATCCATGTTAAGTTTTCAGAATTTCAAATCTTTGATCAGACTCCATATAAACAATAAGTATTACTTCGAACAGCATGCAGAACTTCTTGTATTGTGACATCAGATCTGAGTGCTGCTATTTGAGCTGCTACATGTAATGCCATTCCTGGATGAGATACTTTTACATCTTTTACAGTCTATAAATATAAAATTATTATTGTGAATTTACTTTTTTTTGTCTAATGCATTAAAATTTATAAAGTGATTTTATTGAAATAGAAATAATTTCATAACAAGAATTTTGGAACAATGAATTTTTAAAAAATTCCTTATATATTTTGAAAAAATAATCTATTAACACACAAAATTGCAATCATGCTTAAACAGCTTGATGAGATTCCTAACTTCAGTTAGTTCTTGACTTTACGAGTTACTTTGAGTTCACTGCAAAAACTCAAACAAAAATCAATTTCCCATAGACAATGTTAAAAGCAATACAAATTTGGTCACAAAATTAAAAATAAAGACTAACAAAAAAAAATCAATAGTTTATGTTTATACAATATATATTTGCATTTCTTTGGATAAATAAATCAGCCTTAAAATCAAGTAAATTATTATAATAAAGAAGTTATTTATACCACGTAAATATAAAAAGAAATGTTATTCATTATTATTGATAGAAATAAATGAGCTTTAATACTGATGAACTATTGCCTTGGGCATAATCTGGGGATGAATGTTATAATATACTGATAAAATCACAGGTGTACTATTTCTGCTTCTTGGCCACCATTCTGATTTTTCCAATTTTGTAGCAGACGACAAAGATTTTGGTCATCTCAATCTTGCTGTACTTACAGCTACATATGTAATTTTAAATGCTTTTTTATGAATGTTTAATTGCAATAAGTATATGCTAATATTCATATTTTCAGTTTTTTGGTTATGCTTATTTGAGAAACCTGGGAACTTGTAAACTGAGAATTAGCTGTATTTTAATTAAAATTATATTTAATGCTTCATCATCTAACAATTAATAATTTAATCTAAATTTGACCAATTATTAAAATTCTTAATTCCAAATTTAGCCAGAAAATCCTTAGTTTGATAACTTTATTTCATTTAAACATTTAAAAATAATCAATATTACATCTTTAGTTTGTTACATTTAATTTTCTGTTCTGTAAATTTCATATTTATCTGCTCACTATAACTTCAGCAAGCAGATTTAATTTGTTCTTTATGTATATAAAATCAGATGCTTATTAATATTTTTCCTTAAAGAATAAACTTTTCATCAAAAGTATTTTTAATTTTTTGTTACAAACAAGTTATGAACTTTCAAAAGTTGTCCCAATTTTGAGCAAATCAAGAAATAATTATTTCAATAAAAAAAGTTATATATTAATACTTATACTATTTTAGTATAAAAATAATAATATGAGTGCAATCAGCAAATTCTTGAACCAGCTACAATCTGGTTCTTTATGTATATAAAATCAGATGCTTATTAATATTTTTCCTTAAAGAATAAACTTTTAAAATATTTTCATCAAAAGTATTTTTAATTTTTTGTTACAAACAAGTTATGAACTTTCAAAAGTTGTCCCAATTTTGAGCAAATCAAGAAATAATTATTTCAATAAAAAAAGTTATACTAAAATAGTATAAGTATTAATATATAAAAATAATAATATGAGTGCAATCAGCAAATTCTTGAACCAGCTACAATCTGGTATTGTTGTGGTTATCAGAAT
Organism: Olivierus martensii; assembly: GCA_000484575.1. Taxonomy (NCBI): domain Eukaryota; kingdom Metazoa; phylum Arthropoda; class Arachnida; order Scorpiones; family Buthidae; genus Olivierus; species Olivierus martensii. Next base: position 50,109 of record AYEL01083292.1, on the reverse strand, counting down.
TAATTAGGTAATTCATACAAGATATTGTTTGTCACAGATTTAGTCATAAAATACTTGCACAAAATTTATATAGTAAACCTGAAAGAAAGGAAAATGTATTATCATCATCAAAGTAAAAAAACTGTCAAAATAAACTAATATCATATTTTTCCAAAAGCTAGGTAAATCAACAATGGACACCCAATAACTGTTATTCCAAAGTTATTACTGTGATAAACTTAATCTCAGTGTATCCTATTGTAAAGAAAAAAAGACATTTGATGATGACCAAAATAGTCTTCCACAAATAATCCAGATTGGCAAAACATTTAGGAGTTGCAATAAATTAAGCATTAAACCATTCATAGATTATCAAGAATATAACTATGCAATGCAACATTTCCCACAAAAGCTGTCATTTGACAGAATCTGAACATGATTAGAGTACTGCAACATTTATTCCAAGAATTTTCACTAACTTAGTGAAAATCCTTGGAACAGAATGTTGCAGTATCTCCTAAATCCTTAGTATTATTATTAGCTAGGTTGGCAATATCATGATAGTGTAAGAGTTGTTACAAACTGTATTATATATCTGATATTCCTGAGCAATGCAGAGTAACCTAGCTAGTGATTTTTAAAATATACTTTCAAAATAAATTATTAAAATTCAATTTCAACATTTAACATAATATTGGTAACCTACATTACAACAATACAAATCATATAAAATGCAGAATACTATTAGGAATATAAATCACTTGATGTTCTCTCTCTCTCCTAATTTGCTAGTATTTTCTAAATTTAATTTAAGAATGAGTAATGGAATTTTATCATGCAAAAAATATGTTTATAGAAACATAAGCATAAAATTATTATTCTTGAATATAACAAATTCAAATTTTATATACAAACAATAATGCCAGCTTATTTTACAGTATTTAAACCATTCCCAAATGCAAAATTTAATATACTATAAAAAAATTTATGCAATAAAATTAATTTGATTGATTTAGTGCTGATTTTTACAATGTTCTGGTTGAAGTTCCTATTAGATTTAATCATCAATTATCTATTTTAAAATTGTTAGATAAACATTAATTGGTATTTAATATCAGTAACTATCAATTAGCATTTATTTAATAATTGTAAAGTATAACTGATAGTTAAAGCTAGCAGGAACTTTACCCAGACATTGTAAAATTAGGCATTATTATAAATGTTATAGTTTATATGTCGTAAATTCCTTATAATAAGTTACATATTAATTTTTTAAAAATCAATTTTAAATATGAATTTCATATTATTAAAGTTATTTGAATTTCTAAATTAAAAATATTTACACTTAAGATTCTTTTTGTACAACTTTTCTACAAATATAATGTTATGACTTAAAAATGAAATATCCAGTACATACTATTTTCACTTATAATGTCGAAATAATTATTAATAAAGAAAATGGAACAGTGCAAAGAATCACGTAAAAAATTATATGAATTGTGGCATTTGCATAAGGGCTAGTGTGATATGCGCACGTAGACCAGAGAAGTAATGACAGGTAGCTGACCTTGCGGCTGTGAACAGCATGTGATGGGTAATGAAATCGGCCAGTGCCAATAAAGACTGTTATTAACTGTTACTTAATTTTTAATTTAAAGACTGTTACTTAATTTAATTGCTTCCTTCTTTATTTTGGCAGAGAGAGAGAGAGAGAGACTGTGTACATAATAACCTTTACAGTTGTCACACACAACAGAAAGAGAGGTACCTGTATTTCTTTTAATCCTACCTCAAATTCCTCTAACAGTTTACGAATTTATGGAGGCACTGGCAGTATTGTTCACTTGATATAGTCTCTAGTCCAGATTTTACAGTCTTTAGTCCAAATCTTTTATCATAACTTAACACAGATGATAAAAGTGCACATTGCGAAGATCTAATAATTCTTGCGATGGACGAACAGCGATCCGATGATTGTCACTCGGTGTCAATAATCTTCTTTTCTTGGAGGAGTGATTACCATTGCATGATCGATAGTGACTGCAACTTTATAAGAATTATATTGAGGAATGAAATGGGAAGGAGCATATATAATGTGACGAACCAAATATTCGATGTTCTGTCCCACGAACAAACTGGAGAACAAGTGCACTGGTCCCTGGCAACATTAGCTCTTAAATCCTGTGACCTTTTCGTTCACCTTTTTCCCAGGAAGAGGACGAAGATGTTTATTCTCAGAACGTTCACCGAGCCAGGTGTCAGATTCGCGATTGTTCGGCAGACATCCAATGTAAACTTTCTCAGCAATTTATTGTTATTGTGAACGAAGTTCACAAAACTGATCAAAATACCATATGACATGTCATTGTATATCTTTGTTATTGTTTTTCCCATCTCTCCCCTCTCTGGTCGGAGAGGGGGGCAAATTCCTGGCCCTCACAGAATAGACTATTACTGATACTAGGAATAAAAAACTGAAAGCCTAATATAGTAAACAGATAAAAAAAATAAAAGTACAAATATTCCCTGACTTATGTATATCTGAGCTCTGTAAATCTGAACTTTCATAAAAAAAATTTTCCAAAATTTTTTCTTCTTTTTTTGATATATAGAGCATAACCATTTATTCTATTTGCAAGTTATAAATATGAATTATGTTGGTTTACAACCTTAAAAGCTCATGCTACTTGACTTATTTAATATTTTGTGACTGTTGACCTTAAGTATCATATTATTAGTATGATATTGTTCTAAGCAACATTGTCCTTTTCAGTCAGAGAACAATATGGTGTTATAATGCTGAATAGGTGCAATCATCATAGTCCACTTAGCTCTGGTAGTTTTTACTTATTTTTCCAATTTATGCAAAATCAAAGTTATGTAAAACCTTCAGTCCCATTATTTGCATAAGTCAGGAATATCTGTATTTTCCTTTTATTGATATACAGCAAGCATAAAATATCTAAAGCAAATGGGAAAGAAAAAATAAGTGCAAATAACAAAAAGAATTAAAAATTGGATTCCCAGAAGAAAATATGAAGCTTATTTTTGGGAAAAACTCTCCTATAATGAACTAATGATGATTGATAAATTTTCATTGAAATTAAAATATGGTGAATGTAAAGCTATGTTTAGATGGTGCTACTTTTCATGCAACAAGGCGAGAAGGCATGAAAAGACACATGCCTCAATCTGTTGCAATACTAGGCGCAAGAAGGCGCATGTGTTCACCATCCTAGTTGGATTACACATGCAACTAGTCTTGCGGCATCTTGTTGTTTTGATTATTTTTTAACTTTTATCACAAATTTTTCTTTGCTTTATGGATTGGGGTGTGAACAAAACACTTCAATTTATTGAAAGAAGTTAAATTTATCGTCGTCAAGTCATTCTAGTAAATTTTTTGAAAAGACTGGAACTATCTAACCTGACTTGGTTCAAAATACTGCTGTTATTAGCGCTTTGATCAAAATATTTGCGAGTCAAAAAACTTTCTTTTTTTCTTTTTTTTCCTTCTGTCATTTGAAATGCTAACTCTTTTCGTGTCAGCATTTTCTGCAATATATCCTCTGTGTGTGAACACGAAGGGGCAAGCTGCATGCCTCATGCAGCTGTTGCACATTGAGGCATGAATCATTCTGCATACAACATTGCATGCAGAGAGGCATCATCTAAATGTAGCTTAACTGTTACATTTCTAATTAAAAATTCATTGTTCTTTTAATTTAAAATCTTTAAGAATTAGATTATAGACTTTTATTTGTATTTTATCATTATATAATATTTGTAATACATATATTGCATATCCATATCATGTCAGAATAATTTGAAATTTGCTTACATAATGCTTTGGCACAAAATATGGTGCATCAGTTTCTAGTAATAATCTATTTAAAGGAACTTTTCTAGCTACTTCATGAACGCTTCTTGCTGATGGGTAAGTTACTAAATTAGTTATGCCCAAATACAAATTTGTGAAGGTTTTTAACCATATTTCAGCTTCATCCCACTCACCAGTGAAACAATGTCGATGAATGTAATAGTCATATGGAATTTCCTATATTAAAAAAATTACAAATTTAATTAATACAAATAAAAATATTAAATATAAATTTTTTCAATTTTAAACTGTTTATTAAACTATATAGTTATATTTTTATTACCTCATAATTTTTGTTTGATATTGCAATCAATTATCAAATTCACTTTTATAAATTTCAATTATTAAAAAATTTTGTTTAAATTAATAGTAGATATTTTCATTATTAATAGTAGATATTTTCCAATATATAAAAGAATTAATCAAAAAATTAAGATTGCAACATTTGAATTTTTATATATATGCTTTTAGGCCCATAAGTTTATGTACAAGGAGAATTATGTTGTCCAATAACCTTCTAGCTCTAATAGTCTAACTTTGCCATAATGACAAAGTTAGCAGCTAGATTGAATGGGCTCAGGATTATAAAGGATGATTAAGGAATCCACCACATATCAGTAAAAAGAAAGAAAAATTTGCCATACTGATCATCAGCATGCCAAATTTATTTTGATTTTCAAAATTTAAAGCAAAAAATATTTTGACTATTAAGAATTTAATTTCAAATAGTCTGGATTGAAAGATAGAATCCAAAAATAAAAAATATGGATAAAAATTGGATGTATGGAACATAAAACAAATATTTAAAAAGAAATGAAAAGTCTGGTATGAGATGTGCAAATATAGGTTGGATGCACTATGTGAGGAATGAGATCTCAAAAATGTATGCATTTGAGCATAAAAGAATTGTGGAAACATGATCTTGGGATGGGATATGGGTGAGCAAGTGAAAAATATGTGCATGCTGATGAATGAGAGAAGTGAATCTCAAAGTACAAATATATATATATATATAACAGAACAAGATCTGTAAAAAGTATTTTTAATGCTTGTTGAAAGATAATACAAATGAAATGAGAAAGATAAAAGTTTTAGTGTGAACTGAATAATGTCCTAAATGAATATGATGGTAACAAATGACTGTGACAGAGAATTTGAATAGCATAAGAGAATAAATCTGGTGTCTTCACACCAAGTTTATTTTGGAAGGTAACTAATTGGGAAATATATGACATAAGTGTGAATGACAATGGAAACTACTACTGGAAATCTGTGCCAAAAGGAAGTTGTCTGTCTCAAACATCATCTTGAAACAAAAGACCATCACTATCATAGACAGCAGACAAAAAGATCAGAGAACTATGGCTGATTATCATGTGTGATGAGATACAAAGATCAGCTCAGAGCTATCTAGTGATTTTGAAGATATATTAAATACAAATCCTTTCCACTTTCATAAGATACTCGTATATATGAAAAGAATGAATATGAAAGGCTAAGTTCAATGGATGAAAGTATGTGCAGTATGGAGGGAGATGAGAATACATTTTAAGGAAAGTGTAGTAAGTATTATAAGACTGAACAAAATTTAAGGATGCTTGTTGCATGACTGAATGACATGAGAAGAAACAGATGTGAATAAATGTGAGATAGTTGAAACTGCTTGTATTAGATCAAGGTATGAACAATAATATAAAAGTTGAGATTATGATAAGAGATGGAATTCAAAAACAAATTCAGATATATTATGTAACCAATTATTGAATATTAGTAAGTGAAGAATAAAAGAAAAATATCATTTCTGAGATTAGTCATGACTAATAGTTCAAGTTATTTTTTGTGGCATGTACAATAACTTAGTTTTTAAATATAACTAATCAAACTACTATAAATAATTTTTTAATAACCTAATTTTTAGCAATTCCTTTATATTAAAATAATTTAGTATAAAGTAATATGCAAAAAAAAAAATAAATACAATCAAAATATAAGAGCATTATATAAGAACTTAATGGTTCATTTTGGATTTAAAGTGAGAAATCTAATGGTAATTCATTATCTTTCATAAAATATAATAATATATGATGATTAAATTTCTCTTGTACACTATACAACAGACTTTTGGTTTAATGGACCTCACTTTAACAGACAAAATATTTGGATTTGGTTTTTACCAAACATTTAAATTTCAAATGCACAAACTCTGTATGTGCATTTGAAATTCCTATCAAAAATAGTGGAAGATGATAGTGTTATATGCAACAGTTGGTTGCCTAAAAGGAATGTCAATGTTATCATGTGGAATTTAGGCCTAACATAGCAGTTTGCTATACAAGAGGAATGCAATGTTATTTCATAAAAGTTAGACTTAGCAGGTCAATGTGGTTTTGTGATTCACGTATGTTCATTTATATAATTGCATTTTATAAATAGGAAAAAAAAAAATATGGATATTAAAATTATAAGACTGTCCATCTATTTTAGTCTTTAAGTTATTATTAACACCAATACAATCAGTCTTTAAGAAATTTAATTATTCTTGATTATTTACAAAATGTTTTTAGCTTATTGAGTCCTCTTCAATTGTCTATTTTATACTTAAACTATCCAAAATATATAATTTTTTAATAGAATGCATCAAATTAGTTTTATAGTTTGAATGTTCTTTTTTTTCCATAGTATTAACAGTGCTTTCAATACTCTATCATATCATAGTTCAGGTTTGCATTCTTAAATCACATCTTCAATTAATTTAACATAATTTAACAATTTTTATATATATAATTGTTAAATTAATTAAAGATGCAATTTATTGTACTGTATTTTTAAAACACTTATTTTAATGGCCCCCTATTAATCCGTTAAATAGATTCTACAATATTTGTAAACTTTTGACCTTACAAAAATTAAATTATATATTGATTAGTTTGCTTATTATTTAAGAATGAGTAAACTGTGTTTGTGTGTCACATTTCATTTTTATGTTAATACTAGATTTTATTAATATATTCACTGCTTACTTCTTTAAGAATTCTTATACAATCTTCATGAGCATCTCGACAATGAATAACAAGAGGTAAATTTTTCTCAACAGCTATTTTCAATTGTTTTCGGAAGACATCTTGTTGAATGTTAATATCACATGAATTTCTATATTTTAAAGATCAAATATTTATTATTTTATTTTTCCAATATGCAATGTACAATAAAAATATTTTTAAAATTTACCTTGAAGAATAATCTAGACCAATTTCACCTAAGGCAACAACTCTTGGATGGATTAAAGCATCAATCATGTATTTTTCAATGTCTTCATTATATTCATTGGCAGAATGAGGATGACAACCAAAAGCAGCCCAAACATTATTTTCTTTCAAAAGATTTTCCCATTCTGATTTCTAAATATTAATAAAATATAAAGCTTATATTTAGAATTTTTATACTGAAACACTATAAAGCTTATAATGTAATAAATTTGCAAAAAATTATTAAAATAAAAAAACTTAATTTCATGTAAATAATACTTATATAAAGATACAAAAATATTTACAGAACTATTATAAGAATTTACTGTATTTACATACTAAAACAAAGAGAGAGTAAATTCTCATATTCACAAACCCCATATGTGCAAATTTACTTATTCATGATAAAATATTTTAACTATTTTCAATATCTCAAGTCAAACTTTATTTCAACTTGTGAAGAAGTTAAAATAATAATAAAATAGGTCAGAATTATTATGCTTTTTTTTAGTTTATTTTCATTACTATTTAACATATTATATTTTAGTTTAAGAGTTAACCCACTTTTCACATTCTCTGCCTCATCAATTGAAAATTACGTGTTATGGACCAGAAAGGCATCTTCTGAAAGAACTTGCTCGGCTCTTGACATCATCTAATTTAAATATTTACCACTGATCCAATGTAAGAATATAAGAATGATCTCTCTTCTAACTGAATAAAACATTGATCTAACAAGGAGAGGGCGCGAGGGCCAGAAAACGGAATGAAACGGAAATTTATTTCTGTAAGAGTTCTTGACTACTACTAAAACACAGTAAAAGGCTAGAGGCCAATCTAGCCATTATGGAGAAAAATGACCTCGAAGAAAGAAGCGACGAAAGTATACCAGTTCGTTATACTAATTAACTACGAGTTGGCAAATGACCTCGAAGAAAGACGCGACAAAAGTATACCAGTTCGTTATACAAATTAACGAGTTGGCGTGGCAGCGTGGTTAAGCGGCAAACTCCCATGCGGTAGGCTCGAGTTCTATTCCCGCTAGTAACATTTTTTTTGTTTATTCATATTAAGAGAAATATGAATGTATGGCAATCTCACGAATCCAGGATCATGGGAGACCTCATATGTCTAGGCATGTTAGTATAGTAACAGAAAGAATCATATAATAGTGAATATAGTGATAATTGGCTGCTATATCAACGTAATCATAATCCATTCTTAGCAGCCCATATCCATGATGGTGGCAAATCATCTCGAGTATTATCATTAACCAGATATTTATATTTTGATTGTTTAATTAATTCAATAGCCTGTGACTAGGCCCCTGCCATCATAAATAGACTGTATGACTTTAGTACTACCCCAATCGATATCAATATTTTGTTCATAGAACTTCGTCACCAAGGCCATAGTTAACCTACCCGCCATTATATCAGCTTTATGTTCATTAAGCCATTTACATAAATTTCTAGCCGTACTTCCTAGATAATATTGCAGGGAGCATTCATCTTTATTAAGAAATATCTTTATTAATGAAAGCCATAAATATATACCATTTTTATTTTGTGAATAAATATTTTTACTTTTACAAAAAAACTATTTCATCATTGATCAATTAGTCACTATAATTTGTTTAAATTAATAATTTTTTGCTTATTTTCTTTAATTTACTCTATTTACCATTGATTTTAAGACAAAGTTGACTTCTGCTTTTACTAGAGGATCTGGTGCTTGGCATATTTATATGACTGTTTGTGTGTGGTCCAAGGGCTAGGGCCGCTGGAAGATGTCATTTCTCACCCGATCGTAACTTAGCAAACCTGACAATTTTATCGTCGATATCGGGTGAGAGTGGCCTTTGTCCGGCCGGTCCCGAATACCCCGATCTCCACTATCCCCCGTAAAGAATAATAAACACTCCGACTACAGACCGTACAAGAACGCTAGTATTGTACAGGTGTTCGAGGAGTTTCATGAAATTATGTGACAGAGGTCAAAGTGCCAACTTCCCAGGAAAGGGAGAAATATGATTATTTATGTTCATCAAGAGGGAGAGACTGGGAATCCAGACAAAGAAAGTTCAGTCGGTTCCTGGGAGTCGAAAGAGTCGGTCACCGAACTCCGATCGCCGATCGCTGGTATAAGCGGGCAGTACATACCTAGTGGAGAAATCAGTTGGTCTTTTTTATTGTTCCGTTTATCGACTCTCATCCGAACTCACGTTCAGACATTGAACTGTACGTGTAGCTCTGCTTGCAAGGAAGGAAAAGCCATCCTTTGGCACCCAGAATTACCTCTCTGGGTGTCTGACGAATTTGGACAATCGTAAAACATCTTGTAGAAACTGCAAACTATCCACGGTTCGCACTCATCTTACAACGGGAGTCAGCATTTCGTCCCGAGCTCCCAGAAATAGCCGCAGAGTACAACCAGAGGAGACGAATCCCTGCCAGAAGACATCGCAGAAGGAGCATCTTTCTGTTTTTTTTGTGAAAAGGTATTTGTCCTCCGATGCATTTTTGTCGATTGAAATAATGTAAAATCTCTCTCCTTAATAAAGGAAGATGTTTGTTTATACGAACATTGTCTCCGAGTTCCGCGATAAATCGAGAATCGCAATAATCGAAACCGCGATAATCGAGGTATTCCTGTATAAAATAGTTTATTTTGGCACAACTGCTTTGGAGATGGTAGGCATTGCGCTCTTGTGGTGGCCTGCAAACTATTGGACACATTGGGGCTCGACGGTCGTGCTCTTTTTGTTGCTGAGCCCGTGACAAAAGTCTCGGATGTCACCCCCTCTCGATGGTCTTGGTCTCCAAACAATTCAAATTTCTGTATTAAGAAAAATAAAGAAAATGGATAATAACATATATATGATAAATTATTTATAATTTTATTATCTTTAATTAATAAACATAGTTTATGAAATTTTCTTTAATAAATTTAATTTTTATATTAAATTACATTTATTAATTAATTTAAATGTTTGTAATTATAGGCAGATGAAATGATCAAATATCTCAAAGTGGCTTTCAAACAACTTGCATCAAAAGCCACTTGGTTAGATGATCAAACTCGTGAAGCTGCTTATGATAAAGTAAGTTAATATCAATGATTAAATTGTTTTTTATGGAATAAAATCTCTTCATATCATCATATTGAATATTATATAATATATATTTTTCATTTATGTGCAATTTTTACTTTAACTAAATATTTAAATTCTATTAAGACATCTAATATATAAAAATAAGCCAAGTATAATATAAGTATAAATCCGCAGCTCTGCGGGCCACGGGCCTCACAGTTGAGGAACGTGAAAGACCGAAGTACTGGCTAATAGAAAGGCTGGTATCTATGAAATCCCAGTGATTTAATTTTTATATTAAATTACATTTATTAATTAATTTAAATGTTTGTAATTATAGGCAGATGAAATGATCAAATATCTCAAAGTGGCTTTCAAACAACTTGCATCAAAAGCCACTTGGTTAGATGATCAAACTCGTGAAGCTGCTTATGATAAAGTAAGTTAATATCAATGATTAAATTGTTTTTTATGGAATAAAATCTCTTCATATCATCATATTGAATATTATATAATATATATTTTTCATTTATGTGCAATTTTTACTTTAACTAAATATTTAAATTCTATTAAGACATCTAATATATAAAAATAAGCCAAGTATAATATTAAGAAATTAGGATATTTGTTACAAATTAGATGTTGTTACATGGTTGATGATTATCCTAATTTCTTAATATTCTACTGGCTTATTTTTACATATTAGAATGTTTTTTATTGGATATCATTTATTTTTTGGATGAATACGATTTTTCTGAGAGATAATTCTAACAATAATATGTTAATACATTATTAAATATCCTCCTTATTTTTAATTTTATTATATTAAATTTTTAGGAAAAGTTTAGTAAAATAATAAGCATATATACAGTATATCAAATTTGGTTGAAATCAGTTGAAAGATATGATCAGTAGAAGAGTTCATGATGAAAAGACCTTCTACTTTCTTCATTTTGACCTATTGGGTAGTATTTTTCAGAAAGATTTAATTAATATAAGCAACATTTACATTCCAGTTTTATTCAAAAATTGAGTTGAATGATGTAACATATAGGGCATTTCTAAAGAAGAAAATTCTTCTCTTCTACACATTTTAATTTTAGTCAATTAGGCCAAAATTTTCAGATTTTAATTGAGCTATAATATATGTATATTCCAAATTTGATGAAAAACAGTTAAACAATCCAATATTTAAAAATATTTATGTGAAATGGATCCCTCCTTGTTTTGATCCAATTGTGCTGAAATTTTCAGATGACCTGAAGTAATCTAAGAAATACATATATTCCAAATTTCATCAATATCAGTTGAACGATGTGACCTGTAGAGATATCTGCAGAGGAGAAGGAAAAGAAGAAAAATGATGCCTTTTGCAATTTTTAAACTGCTAGTGTTCTATTATTAATTAGATTTTAAACTTCAAATTTGGCACTTCTTTTTTGGCTGTCTATTGAATACTTTTCTCAAATGTAATTGTCAGATTAATAGTATTTAACTTAGGATCAAATTACAGTGAGTTGAATTCTGATGTATGACTCCTGTAATAAGAGTCAGTCAGTGACTACTATACTTGGCTTAGAGTCACTGCTGTGCCTCTTGATTTACAGACCTTTAAAGATTGTCATCATTTAATTTCTAACATTATCAGAAATTTTAATTGGTTTTCAAGAAATATAGTTGTTAATTTTACAAATATGATAATTTTGATGATTAGCAAATTCAGTAGTGAGATTAATGAATATCTGACTTATGATATGTAAAAGCAAAATGAGTAAAAATCTTCTAGGTTCTTAAGAATGTTTAAGTAATAATACAGTGAGTGATTGGTTAACGAACTCTTCGGATAAGGAACAAATCAGATAACGAACACTTTCGCAAAAGATTTTTATGTTTGGATAATAAACACTTCACGGAACAAACTGTGGGACCCATGGACTGACAGAATGGCAGGTCAGCCGGATGGCCACATGGTTAAGCTGTGGCTTACCATCCTGGAGGATCCGGGACCTATTCCTCCAATTTTTCAAAGGGGATCCGGGCCTGTCCTGTTGAACCTCATCCTTCAATCATTCGTTTGACCCCATCATGGTTATTGGCCAGTCTATGATGAGCTCTAAAAGTGACCGCTGCCAGATAAAAATATCTCATGAGGATATGGTAGCTTAACTAACCTAATGGAATAACAGGCTTAGGCCTTGGTGAATATATCAGTGTATATCTTACAAAATGTTGACTTTCCATCTTCGTTGGTGAATATATCAGCGTATATCTTACAAGTAGCAAGAAAAATAAAAGGCATTTTGCTCATAATACTTTTGTTATGAAACTTTACGACTAGAGAAAAGTAATAGTGTGTTTTACATATGAAATTGATATACATTGATATTAAAATAAAATAATTTATATTTTATTGTAATGCGTTCGTTTAAATTAATTAAAAAATTAAAACAATAAACGTTATTAATTAATCGAAACAAAAAAAAAATTTTGCACAGTAGCGCGACTTGAACCCGGGCCGCCATCGCCGAAAGCGGATATCTTACCACACAGCTGCAGATCGCAGCGGATAGACTATTTTATTATACTAATTTATAACAGATTACAATATTTTTTCGGTTCATTTCTTTTGTTTGGCTGGCCATCTACACCTAATATTTTACGAGTGTGTTCAGTAGTGCCCTCTCTACGAACTACACAAGTTTCATTCACATCCGCGTTTCCCAACTCACGAGGTCTTGTAAGTTGAGGTCAATAGGCTTGGGGATCTCTACAACAAAAATGCTATTAATCACTTCCAAAAAATCTTGAAGAAGAGAGAAAAGCAATCGACATAGGATGGATTCTTTAACGGAAAATAAACATAATAGTGTATATAAATAAATGTAGTAAGAAATTATATAATTTTTTATTTATTTATTTTTTTTGGGGTCTCCAGAATGAATTAATCAAATTCCCATAAAAATCTATGGTAAATCAATGATCAGTTAATGAACAATTTGGATAATGAACATTATATTTGAATGGATTATGTTCATTAACCGATCACCCACTGTATTGTTATATAATTTAGTATGCATTATTAAATTCATAATGCACAATTCATTCATAGAAAAATAATATAATCATCTTGTTTTTGATATTTAAACTTGAGCTGATGAGTGATTATAATATTCTTCTGATGAATTGCCCTCAGTGGCAGACTTTCGCATAGGTGGTGGAGGCAGCCACTTAGGGCTTTACAACTTAAGGGACCCCTTATTTAGCTTTAAAGCTTTATAACAATGTTAAATTATAAAAAAGTTATTGTTTTTTGGTTTTGTTACATACTTGTATGTATTTTAATAGGCCCCCAAAATTCTTTCACACCTCAGCAGGGTTGCAGAGTCGGAATCGGGAGTTGGGGAGTCAGAGGTTTTTGGATGGAGTCAGAATCGGAGTCAGACCTTACAAATTTTAGGGAGTCAGATTTTTTTTTAAAAAATGGAGTCTGAGTTGGATCATTTTTCATCAATTCTGTAATTCTGGGTTGCAGAGTTGGAGGTTTTTGGATGGAATCGGAGTCAGAGTCGGATCATTTGCCATCCAACTTTGTAACCCTACCCTTCAGGCCCCCTTAAGGCAAAATCTGCCACTGATTGCCTTTATTATGTGTCTATGTTTTTGTAGTATCATGTGTTGATTTTGGTATATCTTATCCATTTCCAATAAAATTATTTTAATTCTGACAAGTTTCTTCTTCTTTTAGATAAAGTGAAAATTATTTTAATATGTTTACTCCTTAATTTTTGCTTTTAATTATGTAATTTGTTATTGTATTCTAAATTTAAACAAACCTTTTAGTAAACTCTCATTTAAACAATTCATAACAAAGAAGACACTAGCTATTTTGATTATTTAGTTAGTTCCTTCTGCAATAAAAATTGTAATTCCATATGTTTGCAGAGGACAGAAATCAGATGAATCCTGGTATTGGCATCATTTCAAATGTCAGCAAAACAATGATCTGCTAAATGCTTTTTTATAATGCTATATCTCTGAAATTGCTATTTCTAATGACTTTTTTTTTTTTTTAATTATTCCTTTACATTATGTTTTCATGCAGAATAAATGAGTTTTTTAATTAAAACTAGATAGTTTATGATTTATAAATTTTTTGTATATGTGATATGATATGTAAATTAGACCTAATTTATATACAAAATTTTAAAATTTAATATAAATTTCTGAATAACAATATCAATCTGCTTTCTTTTAAGATAGTTTAGAAAAGATTGAATACATATAAATTAATATGATTTTGTTCAATATCTCCCAAATTTTCACCTAGTACTTAAACCATTCAGTTGCATAGAAATGCTGATTTAATAGCTTGTTTTTTTTTAGAAATAATCAGCTTTAATTATGTAAAATTTTAATATTTTTATTCAGTGCTTATTGTTTATGATATAAAATACAAAATGAAAATTTTGGATGGATATTTTCATAGGAATTTATGTAAAAACAAAATAAGATGGATGTGGCTCCTCTCCTGATGTACATCATTCATATAATAAAACTAATTTGTTAGTAAAATAATGATTATCAATATTTTTATTTTAAATTAGACAAACAAATATAAGTCAAAATCTCTTGCTTTAAATATCAATAATAATATAAAATAGCTCTCCAAGCAAGGTATAAGCAAACATTTAATCATCTATAACGTTTTTGGATCTGATTAAAGTCTATCCTCAGTACAATGTTACAAATCAACTAAATTCTAAAGTTCTTTGAATGTTACAGAACAGATTTTTTAAAAAACAATAATAGAACACAATTCATATTAATAAATTTTGATAACAGAATATTGGAATAAAATACATTTCATATTAACAATTCTGGGAAATAGATCATAGCAGTCTATTTTAAGAGCATATATAGTAAATTAACAAACTAATAACGATAAAAATTATAGAAATATACATAAGGTAACATTAAATTCAATAACTAATATAAAATAGCACTCCAAGCAAGGTATAAGCAAACTTTTAATCATCTATAACGTTTTCGGACCTGATTAAAGTCCTTCCTCTTCTCCACACAATTTTACAATCAACCGATCCTATCATCCTATTAGATATTTTACTAAGCCTCTTATCTAATAGGATGATAGGGTCGGTTGATGTAAAATTATGTGGAGAAGAGGAAGGACTTTATATGACTGCCTGAGGAATGCGAAAGACCAAGTACTGGCTAATAGAAAGGCTGGTATCTATGAAATCCCAGTCCTTAATAAAGATGAATGCTGCCTGCAATATTATCTAGGAAGTACAGCTAGAAATTTATCTAAACGGCTTAATGAACATAAAGCTGATATAATGGCTGGTAGGTTAACTACGGCCTTGGCGACAAAGTTCTATGAACAAAATATTGATATCGATTGGGGTAGTGTTAAAGTTATAAAGTCTATTTATGATGGGAGAGGCCTAGTCACACACGAGGCTATTGAATTAATTAAACAATCAAAATATAAATATCTGATTAATGATAATACTCCAGATGATTTGCCACCGTCATGGATATGGGCTGCTAAGAATAGATTATGATTATGTTGATATAGCCAATTATCACTGTATTCACCATTATAGGATTCTTTCTGTTACTGTACTAACATGCCTAGACATATGAGGTCTCCCATGATCCTGGATTTGTGAGATTGCCATACTTACATTATTTATTTTTATTTTTATTTATATGTTTTGTATGTATATTTATATCGTTTTTGTTATTGAATTTAATGTTACCTTATGTATACTTGTATAATTTTATCGGTATTAGTTTGTTAATTTACTATGTATGCTCTTAAAATAGACTGCTATGTTCTATTTCCCAGAATTCTTAGTATGAAATGTATACGACTCTCATCCAAACTCACGTTCAGACATTGAACTGTACGTGTAGCTCTGCTTGCAAGGAAGAAAAAGCCATCCTTTGGCACCCAGAATTACCTCTCTGGGTGTCTGACGAATTTGGACAATCGTAAAACATCTTGTAGAAACTGCAAACTATCCACGGTTCGCACTCATCTTACAACGGGAGTCAGCATTTCGTCCCGAGCTCCCAGAAATAGCCGCAGAGTACAACCAGAGGAGACAAATCCCCGCCAGAAGACATCGCAGAAGGAGCATCTTTCTGTTTTTTTTGTGAAAAGGTATTTGTCCTCCGATGCATTTTTGTCGGTTGAAATAATGTAAAATCTCTCTCCTTAATAAAGGAAGATGTTTGTTTATACGAACATTGTCTCCGAGTTCGTCTGTGTCTAGCATCTCCTACTCATCCTTATCGACGCCACACATACCGCTCATAGGCCATTCGCCTGTTGAGAACCGCTCATTCGTTATTTTGCGGGCTCTGCGGGCCACGGGCCTCACAGTTGAGGAACGTGAAAGACCGAGTACTGGCTAATAGAAAGGCTGGTATCTATGAAATCCCAGTCCTTAATAAAGATGAATGCTCCCTGCAATATTATCTAAGAAGTACGGCTAGAAATTTATGTAAACGGCTTAATGAACATAAAGCTGATATAATGGCGGGTAGGTTAACTAAGGCCTTGGCGACGAAGTTCTATGAACAAAATATTGATATCGATTGGGGTAGTGCTAAAGTCATACAGTCTATTTATGATAGGAGGGGCTTAGTCACACATGAGGCTATTGAATTAATTAAACAATCAAAATATAAATATCTGGTTAATGATAATACTCGAGATGATTTGCCACCATCATGGATATGGGCTGCTAAGATTGGATTATGATTACGTTGATATAGCAGCCAATTATCACTATATTCACTATTATATGATTCTTTCTGTTACTATACTAACATGCCTAGACATATGAGGTCTCCCATGATCCTGGATTCGTGAGATTGCCATACTTACGTTATTTATTTTTATTTATATGTTTTGTATGTATATTTATATCATTTTTGTTATTGAATTTAATGTTACCTTATGTATATTTCTATAATTTTTATCGTTATTAGTTTGTTAATTTACTATATATGCTCTTAAAATAGACTGCTATGTTTTATTTCCCAGAATTGTTAATATGAAATGTATTTTATTCCAATATTCTGTTATCAAAATTTATTAATATGAATTGTGTTCTATTATTGTTTTTTAAAAAATCTGTTCGGTAACATTCAAAGAACTTTAGAATTTAGTTGATTTGTAACATTGTACTGAGGATGGACTTTAATCAGATCCGAAAACATTATAGATGATTAAATGTTTGCTTATACCTTGCTTGGAGTGCTATATTATATTATTATTAAATTAGACAATTATTTATTATACATGATAATATATAGTTTTTATTAAACAATAAAATAAACAGGAGTTCAACCTTTCAAGTTGTATTTGTCAAACTGCCTAATTACAATAACAATAGAGTGATACTTCAGCCAAAAAATAGATAAAAAATATTAGCTATCTCGTAATTAGTTAATTTTTGTTAATTAAATTAAAGTTGACCAATATAAAATCCATACTCATAGATGATGTCATGTAAATGCGAAAGCAGTTGTTATTTCCCAGTCATTGGAAACTATTTTTAGAATCCATTCTGGAAATGATAATTTAATTAATTACATTTATATTGTCATACCATCAAATTGTGTATGGGGATTTTTGTTATACAAAAACAATAGGCAAACATATCTATTTTATAATGCATTCATGCATAATTAGTTTTTTAGAAGATACTGAAAGGTTCCATACAATTGCATCAAAAGGGAGAAAATAAACACAGAAAATTGTGATTACTCACATATATGACATGCCACCCAAGTAAAGGTTTTAATTATTAGACAGTTAATTGTGATTTAAATTTCACTTTTTAAACATTTTTCAGTAGAATATGAACAAAATGATAGTTATTTTGAAAGTATTGTTATTTGATAGGATTATACAGGTATCCCTCCTATAACATGGTTTCCTACAACACAATTTGAAAATTATGGAAATCTTCATATAACACGGCCCTTCTACAACACAGTTTTTAATTAACACATTTAGAAAATTATGTTTACTCTCCTACAACACAAAATATTTTCATTAATTTTTGTAAATCTGCACTTATGGACACATAATACAAATACAAAATACAATCATTGGGAAATTGCTAAAATTAGTCATTAATACAATTTCACTAATTTGCTGTGAGAAGAAGGATATGCAGTCTATTTTCAATTTTGATTTGAAATTAAGTTAATCAGTGACAATTGAGTATTTTGTGTTCCAAACATTCAGTTCTTGGATAAAAAATAAGTTTTTATTCTTCAATAGAGGAATGTGAAAGAGAAGAAAAACTTTTTATTCATAAATTTTTTTTATATATATGTTAAGGGATAAATATATGTTAAGGTATATGTTAAGGGACGATTGTTTTCTAGTAGATTGTAGCAGGTTAGATTGCAGATTTTGTAAAGAGAGCAGAAGATACACAAACTTTAAATGCATACAAAAGTTCAGAAAGTGAATGAATTGATATTGTTAAAAAAAATGTTCTCGTTTTAATGAAACAGTGATAAAGAAAATATAATTATTAATACATTAATAATTACTGTAATTTAAGAAATGTACTATATTTTAAGAAACTTGTTTAAAAAAACATTTTTCTATTTTATTTTCATTTTCAAACCCAGAATCAGAATACAGATATCCCTTAGTTTATGAATTTTCGATTTAATGAAAGCCATAAATATATACCATTTTTATTTTGTGAATAAATATTTTTAACTTTTTAAATAATAACTTCAAGGGAACTATATCCAAATAAACCTAAATTATCAAGCCAAATTTTAGCCCTTGAAACCGTAACGGAAATAATTTTAATGATTTGAAATAATCTGAACTAATGTTAGCGCCATCTCGTAATTAGAATAATTATTAATTTTACAAATCAATGAGTGGCGCCATCTATTAATTAATAATTGAACTAGGATTTTTAACTAATTTATCCAAAGAAAAAATCTGCCGCGGCCCGGGATCGAACCAAGGACCTTTGGGCTAACGTCCCAACGTCATAACCGCTAGACCACCGAGGCCAACAATTTGGAAAACAGGAAAACAAAAAAAGGCCAACAAAGGCAAACAAATCATTCTAAATTAATATAACTGTCCAAAGAATCAATCTGCTTGTTGGCCTCAGTGGTCTAGCGGTTATGACGTTGGGACGTTAGCCCAAAGGTCCCCGGTTCGATCCCGGGCCGCGGCAGATTTTTTCTTTGGATAAATTAGTTAAAAATCCTAGTTCAATTATTAATTAATAGATGGCGCCACTCATTGATTTGTAAAATTAATAATTATTCTAATTACGAGATGGCGCTAACATTAGTTCAGATTATTTCAAATCATTAAAATTATTTCCGTTACGGTTTCAAGGGCTAAAATTTGGCTTGATAATTTAGGTTTATTTAAATATTTTTACTTTTACAAAAAACTATTTCATCATTGATCAATTAGTCACTATAATTTGTTTAAATTAATGATTTCTTGCTTATTTTCTTTAATTTACTCTATTTACTATTGATTTTAAGACAAAGTTGACTTCTGCTTTTACTAGAGAATCTGGTGCTAGGCATATATTCACAATATAAATATCCATAATGTATTTATGGCATTTTTCAAAGATTTTTCAACTATATAGCAATATTTAACTTTAGAAATTAATGAATACCCACTATTCCAGATGTTTATAAATCTCTAGTGTATTTTTTATTCATATATAAATTTAAATAGTGATGATATTTTGTTGTTCTCTTAGAATATGCTAAATATAACTAATGTAATGATTTAAAGTAAATTATTTTATATCAGCTTTATTAAAATAATTATCATAATTAAATCTATAATTAATGAATTTTTATTAAACAGAATTAATATTAACTTCTAGAAAATTGACTTTATTTTTGCCAATAATTTAGTAGAATGAAGATTTTTGAGAATTATATAAATTTAAGACTATATTTGATAAAAAATTTCAAAAATTTTTAATTAATAAAATCACTTGACATTTAGCAACTCTGAAATTCAAAGTAGAATAGCAAATAACAAGCTAAATAGGTAATAACTATCATAAACTATTGTATTATATTACCCACAATTATATTTATATTAATGCTTTTGAAATGCTTTAGCATCAATAGATAAAATGCTAATGACTTGCTTGTATTCAAGAACCAATTAAAAATGTTTGCAGTGGAATTAATGAGAAATGAGTTTCCAGTTTGCAAATTTTCACTTAACAAAAAGTTTTTTAAGGTCTCAATAGCTTCTATAACTGAAGAGATAACCTATATGTGCAAGCCATTTTTACAGAAATAGAATGAACAGTAATAGGCTTACTTTCTGATCCACTTTTACTACCTGAAGTTGAATCAAAATTGGATGCAGTTTTAAAAAAAAAATTAAAAAACAGTTTTTCACTTTTGTAGTTCTTGCCTTTTTTTGACATTTTCTGCCCCAGACAACTTCTTTCAAAACATGTTGATAAAATTAACTCAAAAATAAACAAACTTGTTGAGTAACGAATATGGAACAGTAATAATAGTAAGGAAAATATGAATGGATAAGATTGAGTAGAGAAAGGAGAAGTTTTGTAAAAACAAATGACCAGGGATTGGAATGAAATGATGATAATATAAACCAGATGAAATGCAGAAACAGAGAATCAGATACCAAATTTCAAAATTTATTTTCTATATTTAAAAAAAAAGAGAATTCTAATTCTTAGTCCAAGAAATAATTTCTTCTGAAATTCATTCAAGTATCTTATCCAAAGAGGACTACTCTTGATGCACATTTTTGGACTATGTGGTAAATAGTCATACTATTAATTAGAATTTATTCAATTGCTGCTTTGGTCCCTTTATAACTTGATGTCCTAGGCCAGCGATGGTGAACCTTTTGAGCTCGGGGTGTCAAAATTTTGAAAAATCGAAACATAATTTTCGTGATAATACGGAGAAATGATGACGGAGAATTTATTAAACGAACATTTCTTGAATGTGCACCAACCCTATTTCATGACATCGTCAATTTGCATCCATTGAAAATCCCTTAATTCCAAAGTATTGTAATCAACTACATCAGGATACTTAATTATTTTAATTGTCTGTTCTAGGCTTCTAAACTGGTTGAATCTTTCACCGAACTGTAGAATTAATGAGTTTATTATATTCTGGTACAGAAGTATGGACACCATTTCACATGGTGTTGTTGCCTTTTCGAAATATTTTTTTATGCGAGGAAAATACTTATATGTTTTAGTTTCAATATCTCGCTTGAAAATTTGAAGTTTACTTTCAAAAGATTTGATGTATCCAAACATAACTTCAATACTTTTGCCCAAACCTTGTAATTTTAAGTTAAGTTCATTCATATGAACAGAGAGGTCAGTAAAGAACATTAAATTGCTGATCCAGATATGATTCTTAACCTGAGGAACGTTTATTAGATCTTTATTTTCAATAAATAATAAAATTTCGTCAAAACACTCCACAAATCTCTCCAATACTTTTCCTCGACTCAGCCATTTCATGTTATTGAACATTAATAGTCCATTGTAGGATGATTCAACTTCCAGTAGAAGCGCAGAAAATTCTCGCTTGTGAAATGGCCAGGCAGCTATAAAATTCACTATTTTTGTTACAACTAACATTATATCATTTAGTTCCGAAAATCCAGATTAAGCACACAACACTTCCTGATGGATAATGCAATGAAAAGGAACAACTGGATGTCCAATATTTTCCATAAACAATTTTATAAATCCCACATTTTTTCCAACCATATTTGGAGTCCCATCTGTCGTGACTGACACAATTTTAGAGATATCAATGTTTAAGTCATTAAATGTTTTTGTAACAACCTTACATATTTCACTTCCTGATGTACCTATTGGCACTGATTCTAACTTTATTAACTCTTCTCTTATTGTGAGACCATCAGAATATCTAGCAATAATGGCCAATTGAGCATTTGATGTGACATCAGTAGTTTCATCAAGAGAAATCGAAAAATATTTACAACTAGTTAAATCTTTTTTTAATTGTTCTTGTACATTTTTATTTAGATCTATTATTCTGTCTTTGATAGTATTTCTACTGAGTGGTAACTCAGAAATTCTTTTAATAATTTCATCTTTATTTTTCATGTCATGAAATAGGGTTGGTGCACATTCAAGAAATGTTCGTTTAATAAATTCTCCGTCACTGAGGGGTTTTCCATGCTGAGCTATGGAGTGAGCTATACAGTAACTTGCTGATGTGAAATTTGTAGAGCTTTTTACAAATTTAAAGATTGAATTTGTTTGATTTTTATAGAGTTGTAACTGCCTAGAAATGTATTCCTTCCTTTCATCGATACTTTTATTCAAATGTTGACTATGATTAGTTTCAAAATGTCTCTTTATATTCCATGTTCTGCTTAATACCGTTTCATTGCACAGTATGCACAATGATCTGTTGTTTCTGTCAACAATCCCGTACATTTTGGTCCATATGTCTTGAAATGGATGGCTACTGCTACTTACATTTCCTTTATCAATCAATTTTCGTTTTTTATTTTTTTGATTCTCCATTACAGAACTAAAAAAAAATTAATATAAATCACGGTATTTTTATAAAAAGTTGATAGGTTTCTTACCTAATAACTCCTGCAATGTTGTTGCACTGATTACTGTTATCATATGATTCAAACATACTGAAGATGTCTTTACGACACAAAGAATGTCTCGTACGGTACTGTCACACTGTACATCTTTTTCTTCCAACTCGTAACATGGCGATCAAGTGCGTCCGTTTGCCGAATGTAGCCAAGCGCACTCTATGCATACCCAACGTACATGTTTCCAGAATTAAAATAATTAAAATAAATAATATTAAAATAAAACATTTTAATATTAATATAAATATTGAAGCAAAATGTAAGTGTTTAATATGTATATTTGTTACGCAATATTATTGTAATTGTAAATGATGTCTGGTTTCAGAATTAAATTATTAATTATTATTAACGTAAGTAATAATATTATTATTAATAACCAACTCTGGCAGGTATGAAAGACAAATATTGGAATTATGAAATTTTTTATCTTTGAAGATGCGTGTCACCAAAAATGAGCTCGCGTGTCAGTGCTGACACGCGTGTCATTGGTTTGCCATCACTGGCAGTTGCCCATCTCATTTGCCTCTATATCTGATGCTTCACAAAAATAGAACTTCCAAAACTTGCAAAAATGTTAATTTTCTTACTTGTAATATAAGAAAGAAGAATAATGAATTGATTAGACCAGGGGTCGGCAATCTACGGCTTGCAAGCCACATGCGGCTGTTTGGTACATACATTTGGCTCTGAAGTAAAATTGAAAATGAAAATAAAACTATCATAGAAGAATTAGAAGAAGAAAAATGCACTC
This sequence comes from Olivierus martensii, assembly GCA_000484575.1. Classification (NCBI taxonomy): domain Eukaryota; kingdom Metazoa; phylum Arthropoda; class Arachnida; order Scorpiones; family Buthidae; genus Olivierus; species Olivierus martensii. The sequence continues at coordinate 26,451 of AYEL01083292.1, read as the reverse complement.
TGATTTCACAACAAAAGCAGACTGCAATAAAAGACCTACAGAAGGTGGAAGTATAAGGTGGGTGGAAGAAGAAAAATGCACTCTGATTTCACAACAAAAGCAGACTGCAATAAAAGACCTACAGAAGGCAAATTCAAAGATTTTCAATACTTGGAATAGTCTTCTTGACTCATATCATGCTTTGAAAAAATTTGCATTTGGTATTCTCAATATTTTTGGATCTACATATTTACGTGGACAATCGTTTTCTAACATAATTTCATTAAATGTAAATCGAGGAGCCAAATTACTGATGCTAATTTGGAATCATGCCTTTAGTTAAAAACAACTAGCTACAAATTGGACATACAGAGACTTTCTAAGGAAATGCAAGCTCATTGCTCACACTGATTAAAACCAATGAGAGCAATTTTTTGTGTAATTTATTTCTTCATTTAATAAAGATATAATTAATATTATAACCTGTTATAATATTACTTTAAATTTTCCTTATTTATAAAAATATAGTTATGGCTCTTCAATAATTTTTAAATTGTTGTGAGGGACAGGTTTGGCTCTTCCATCTCAAAAGTTTGCAGACCCTTGGATTAGACTATGATATTTGCTAATAAAATCTTTTAAGATATTTAGCAAAAAAACCTGTTTTTAAGATTTTCAATTATATAATTCATTATAGGTATAAATTAATTAATTACAAATATTTAAATAGTAAATTCATATAACAATTTATTATTGTTTTAGTTGGAAGCAATGATTCAGTTTTCTGGATACAGTCCAATAGTACTAAATATTACTGCTTTGGAAGAATATTATGAGCATGTAAGTATGATTATATACTAAATAGTGTGAATTATTATTATTATTATTATTATTATTATTATTAGTAGTAGTAGTAGTAGTAGTAGTATTACTATTACTACTTTGGTATATCTATATTCTGTTCCTTAACTAATTACCTGCAAAAATAAATTAATCAATATCTTTTGTCTTATTTCTGTTTAATTTATCACTCCATTTTATTTGATGTTGTTATTAAACAGCATATGAGAGTACTAAAACCAATATAATCATAATAGATTAATATTATTAGGATCTATTTTTATAATGAAAATTACCATCAGAAAATTGCTCATAAATTGGGGACTAAGCTATCATTGATTTATATTGACAAAATTATAATGCATTCATGAGCTCCAAAAATGTCACTCATTTTTCATTGATATATCGTTACATACCATCTAAGTTAGTTATATAAACAATGGTAAAATAAATCAGTAATAGCATTAATTTTTGTAATGTAACCTAAAAAAGCCAGTTTTCTTAAAAAAAATCCATAACAAATTCATTGGTCCATGACATGCAAGCACCCAGATTATGTAGTAAGACTGTTTTATACTACATAAGGACATAGTTCAATTCCATGTCCCATATTTCATGTTTCATCTTGAAACATGAAGTATAGGACAGATCTATTGGCTGATTCATTCATAGTGCAGGCAGTCCATAGTAGACTTTGGAATAGCCTATACCATTTAATAATTTCTGATTGGAAAGCAGTTTAAAAAAGACAAAAATGTCCCCAATAAAATATTCTTTCCATGAAAATAATAATAATATTAATTCATTCCAAATATTATCAAAAACCAATAATGCAGTATATCTTGTTTATCATATTTTATGTTGCTTTCAATTCTACTCCCCATCTATATCCCCATTAATTGGCAGGGCATGCCAATGTTTATATTTGTAATAGGATGGTACATCAGTTGATGGATATAGTTCAATAAACCAATACCTTTTCTCAAAATATGATGCTAGGATTTAGAATTAAACTAAATATTCCACTTTTAAGCCCAAATTATATTACAATATCTGGAAACACTGGTTATAAAAAATCAACAGCTGAGTAAAACCCCTTATATTAATTTTGAGATATGGGACCTGGATTCAGACCTGGTACAATGGGTGAAAAATCAAAATCATTCCACATCACTAATTCAACTGACTATATTTTATATTGAAATTTAGAGGAATATATTTCACATATAAAGAGCTATTCAAATATTACATAAGTATAATTTTGGTCATTTCAGACTTTTCCCTTCCCTATTTAAGCAATTGAAAGCAATTTATTGATCCCATCTTGAATTACCTAAGATTTTTTCTCTATCCTTTCTCTGCTATGATTTCACTGTAAAACATAAAATATTAACAATTACAATATAACAAAAAATATAACAGAAAAATGTAAAATATAAATCCATATAATTCATGTATATTGTAAAAATAATTCTAATGCATAAATTAAATTTTAAAAATCTTATGCATTGAGAGAACTCATCCATCTCTCATATAAGAAAATATAATATTTTCTTTACCCCTCCTCCCTTAAAATACTTCCATAATATTTGAATGCTGTCAAGTATAAAACAACACTCAAATTTTAAACATTTAAAAATTTTGGGACTGTTTTATAAGAAACACTTATGTAATGTCTCATTGCCATCCTTATGAATTTTTCTACATTAACAAGGATGCCTTATTCATGTTTGAATTTTTTACTTGATTATAAATTTCTTATAAAATTGGCATAAAGGTTCATAAATTAAATTTTTTACAAATTATATTTACTTATATTATTGAGTTTTGCATATCTATTCTTTGTTAATTAGGGTTGACCTGCATATGCAATATATATTAAAAAAATGTCTCAATAAAATATTATCAAATCATGTTTCTCATTAATACATAATTATCCTTATCTTTAAATTAACAAATATTTGGTCATGGTCCATGCATAACTAATAATTTTTGTTAAACATTACTCTGTGTAAGAAATTTTTCTAATCCATACAAAATAATAATAATAATAATAAATTTTAGATAGTTATAAATAACTAGAATTATTAACTTTTTTGAAACTGATATCTGCTAAGTTACTGATACTGGTATCTCCTACTCCCTTAGTACTCTATTTGAGTGGAAAGGTGCAATCAAAATTTAGCCACCAAGCTTACCATACAAAAGAAAAGATATCTGCTAAGATCTCACTTAGTGTCATTTCAAATTTGCATTTTTTTCTTAAGCTGTATTGTAATATTTTAAGACATCTTACTTTGCACCATAAAATTCTGCATATATTGTCATTCCTTTTATAGCATAGGAACTCACATTGTGATTTGATTATCACTCCTAGTAAGTTTGTACAAACATATTTCTAGTGCCACAATACATAAATGCAAATTAAATCCATTTACCTTCATGTTCACAATCTTCAGAAAATCAATAAAAACATATTCCTGATGCTTTTTTATTGCTGTTTGCAACTAAATACATCTAAAAAAATGCCATAATGAATAATTTATAGATAAATAGTTACATTAAATTTAAATAAGTACAAGCAAACCCTCCATATAACATGGTCCTTCTATAACATGGTTTTGGTCTAACAGATTAGAAAATTTCGGCACCCTTAAATTAGCATGGTATTTATAGAATATGTTTCACTCTAATATAGTTTAAAACTTATGGTAAACCTTAATTCCATATACAGTGTCAGATCTAGTTAATGCGGAGCCCGATTGGAATATTTTTCGCGGGGCCCCTCAAAATATGGCTTATATGTATAAATAAAGTAAGTAACATTTATAAATAAAGACCTATTTTTGTCGGCTGGATTGGCTACGTGGAAACACTTCGGCTTTGTACTCTGGAGGACCCGGGTTCGAATCTTGAGTCCTACCCCTTGAAAACACTTATCATGATCATGAAGTCGGACCCTCCCATCGATCCCCGTTGTCCATAGCCGGGATTAGCAGTGAATCCACACCATATAGTCACATAGACCGAATGCAATGGTCATTCCTACACAGCATGCAAATGCGATGTGTATGCGGGAATTCTGCGTGTTCATTGCATCTGTTAATAAAAATGCTCAAAATTGTTACATATGGAGTACAGTCCATAGAATATTCTCAGGCCACATGTTGTCAACATCCATTATCAGCAAAAACCAATGAACAAAATCTATTTATTCCTGCGAGTCTCGCAATTTCAACTGTTGCATAATATGAATCTTGTAGGGCTAGCAACTTAAAATGATCCAAAGAACTTTTCAAACAGTGGACCAAAGAAAGGACAAATCATATGCCACTACATGGGCACTGATAAAGAACTTTGACTTCATACTGTACTGTTAGCCACGTCAATAGCAGCTTTGTCAACGATTTCAATGGAAATCAGCCGTCGATCCTTTCCTGATGTCACACCCAAATCTCCGTTCTCTTCAAACTTTATAATTATATTCTTTTACTTATTATTGACATGGGCATTTTCATATTCTTTTCAAATGACAATATTCTCTCAATGAAAATATGTTAGTTATTTTACCAGAATATTGCTATTGTTATTGTAAAATAACTAATAATGCACAGTCTTACTTTTCCAAAAGCATGGTGATGATCACAGAATGGTTTGCTTGCAATGATCTACTGACAATTTATGTCTAATACGTAGTTTCGTAATTTGTATGCTTTTATTGGGTAAATTTCACCTTGATGTGAAAATTTGAACAATTTTATTTTTCATCGAAAATAGCAACCCCGTAGCCTAGTTAGCATATATTAGATTTCAATATAACATATTGATTAGAACCCGCTCCAGAGAGATGGAGTAGGATCAGTTAATTTATAACTACCCTATACAAACCTACTCAAAATATTGTGATAGGGCTCAATGTAAAAAAAGTAATTGAGTGTGTGGACATTTTCGATGATTGTAATGTTCCGTAACTTCCTTTATTATAATCATACCATTTATATGTTCCCTTGAATATTGAAAAACGATAAATATACTTTAATATATTTTTTCTTCATACAATATTTAATTACATAAACTTTAACAAACATGGGGCTCCCTCAAGTGCGGGGCCCGACTGGGTGCAATCGGCTTAAATCCGGCACTGTCCATATAGCAGTTTTGTACTACACTAGATTTTATAGCTACTGTATTATATAAGTATTATTTATATACAGTAGACACCCGATTAACTAGAGCAATGATTCTCTCCAAACTTTTGATATGTGTGCCCTGAAAAGTTAAGAATGAATTGTATGTATGTAATTGTATGAATCATATATATTAATAATGAAGTGTGGTTGGCTGGATAGCCATTTTTGCAGTTTTAGGACTGCAAAAGGGGATATCCCAATTCCTATAAATAGGGTATTGTCAGAAAAATCTAACTTTTAAATAGGGTATCGTTAGAAAAATCTAACCGTCGAATTTCTGCGACAGTCAAAAGTTTTTTATGTTGTTATTCATAATTTAAAAATTAAGGAATAAAAATTAAATTAAAATTATAATTTCTCTAAAAAAAATCCACAGGTGGCACTATAACTTAATAAGGACTGCTATTTAATAATCCTGTGTATGAGAATGTCTGTAATCTGAATTAATAAGAATAAATACAATAATCTGTTAATAAAAATTTGTTATTAAACCTAAATTATTATTTAAAATATTTAGGTGTGCCACCAAATTTAAAAATATTAAAATGTTCTATTATTTATTGAAAAAGGAAACAAGAAATTTATTTATTTGCAGTGAGAAATTATTGCAATATTTATTATTTTAATTCGATTCTAATTTTGATGACCAGTTAGCTAAAATATAATAAAGAAATGAATCACATGTGTTTAAAAAGCATTTTAGATAATTCATTTAAGATTAAAATATTTATAATTAAAAATCAATTTTAGGTTGCAGATTAACCTCAATTAATATATAATTGAGGTTAATCTGCAACCTCTGTATTTTTATCTAAATAGATTCTTTTCTTATTTAATTTAGTGAATCTACAATAATAAGTTAGTTGACTTGACTTTACATCATTTATATGTAGTTAGCATAAGAGATTTGTCATTGTTACACCTTTATTCTTTATAATAGGGATAACCAAATATTTAGATTTTGAAGGCAGCCTACTGCTGAAATGAATGACAATGGGCTCCCAATAGTGGTGATTTTCAACTGGTTCACATTTAATCAGTTATTGAAATGTATAACATACAAATATGATTACAAATATATAAAATATTCATAAATTACAACACAACGTGTTAACTTGATTTTCAATTGGATGGATTGAGTTAAATAAAATTTATTTCTAATAGGCTAATAATATGATTACAAATATAATAATATTTTAATAATAAATTTATTTCTAAATGGCTGTTCAGTTGACTAGTCCAACTGTGGTTATATCTTAGTCACTCCAGCTTTTCAACATTGGATATACTCTTCTTTCTTTAGTTGCAACACAGACTTTGTTGTTCAATTACCTCTCTCAGTATGAAGTAGGTGTACTGTATATACCATGGCTGCAAAACCTTTTTATGACCATCAGCTACTTTTTCACTGGAGCGATATAGCGATTTATCGATATCCAGGAAATAAAAGTACAAAAATAGCAATGTCATCGATATAATTCAAAATTTATTAAGTAAAATAAACAATTCTATATAATATGGAAATATGAAAATAACTACGAATACATGGGTACATAAACAAAAATTTTAATGCGATATATGTCATTGTGTAGATTTTGCAATTGATTCAAATTTTGGATTTTCAATTTTAAATCTATAATTTTTGCTCCGCGTATTTTGGATATTCATTTTCATAATTGGAGAGCATTGTTCAAAAATGTCTTCAATATTTTTCTTTTTTAGAATAGCAACAACTGAATTACATATTAGACAAGAATATTTGCCATTAATTATGGAAAAAAGAAATCATGTTCCCATTCATTATGGTAATGATAGATTTTAATTTTATTTTCTATGCTCATAATTATGGCAAAAAAAAAAAAAATTTAAATAATTGAAGAAGTTTATTTTTTAATAAATTTAATCCTTTTAGTACCGACAATGATATATTTTTGTCCAGACCCGAGTAGTGTAATAAAGAAAGGAAAAACATTTAAACCTGTAAACATATTTGTCCAATGAACTTTTGCTTTCTCATCAAAATAATCTTCATTTATCATTTTTGATATATTATTATATTCTACTGATTGATCTCATCTGCTAATACTTAATAAATGATAAAAGACACAAATAATGAAAACACGTAGGGATAACTCAGACTTACATGTTTTTGTTATTTGTGTCTTTTAAAGATAACTCAGACTACATAGTAAAGGTGGTCTGTATTCAACAAGAATACAGACCACTTTTACTATGTATTGTAAAGTGGAAGTTTAACAAGCGAGTTGATCAGAAGATGGTCGAGGCTTGCGATCGACTAAAAAGTTTGTCGGGATCGAATGGTTGGGCAGCCCTGTTATATATAATTTTATGTAACTTTCAATTTCTGAAAGATTGATTTTAAATATTCATTAGAAATTTCTATAAAGAAAATAAACACTATGTAAATTTGATGAAATATATTTATCTTTTATCAATTTCTGGATTAAATTGGAGAAAATTACAGTTGAAAAATTTAAGAATTATAGAAAAATGGAGATTACATTCCTTAGTAGGATTATGTAACATTAAGTATTTTAAATATTTTATTTAGCAATGATGTATGTATAATATATATATATTATATAATTCTCAGTTTATGATGGGATTCAGTTTCAAACTCCACTATTTTAAGTCAGAACAGTTAGAAATTAAAAGTACCAAAATTTATAGATTTCTCATCACTATATTTATTAGGACACTACATATTATCTTAATAAACATAACAAACACAAAACTACAAGAACCAGACACAAAAAAGACAATTATCATATATCATACTATTGGATCTGAGGTTCAAATCTTCGAATTACATTGACCAATCATGGATTTTTTTTAGTGACCTTATTATTGTAAGTACATAAGTCAAGGATTATCTACATTATATAATATTGTACAATATTAAATTATAAGTTTATATTGTTATATATTACATTAATTATCCTTGCATATGAATAATATATTAAGTTTGATTTCTGTAAGATTTCTTCTTATATAAAAAGTTATTTATATAAAAAATATGATTGATAAATTCTGAAGAACTTTTATATGTATTTTTTGTAAAATTTTACATAATACAAATAAAATTAAACAACATTGCCAATTTTTAGTCATGGGGCAAGAATTATCAATTTTCATATATTTATATAGCTTTTCACAAAAAATTACACAAAAACAAATGGTCATTTTAAAATTAATGATTATTTGAATTTATGATAATTTTTGAACTGTTAAATATAAGTTAATTTGGGCCCAAAAGTACTTTTCTCTTGTGTTTAAATTTCATCAGGAGTGACTGCTCTCATCTCCCCCATACAGTTGGCACCTATGAAACTGAATTCATTCTAGAATTGTTTATTCTGAGATTTTTGGTTTTTATTGTATAATATTATGAAGTATTATCTTCAACTTAATGTTTTGAATTATTATATCACCAGATAGAAACTCAAATCATAAAAGCCCAAAGACAAAACTACTGTACACAAAATCTCATTGGTCAAAAGCATTTATTGATTATCCTTATTATTGTTAATATCATAACAATTGTTTTAAAACTTAACAATTAAATTTTAATTTATTTAAAAAAAGTTCAATTAATTTTTCTTATAAATTAATTTATGAAATTAATTATAAAGATATTAATAATAATGTTTTTTAGATGGTTATAGAATTTAACTAATTTAAAAATTTATAAACATTAATAAAAAAATCATTAAAAAATCAAATGATTTTATGATTACAAAAAAATTTCTTTATTTGAGATTTGCTACAAACTATGCAAATATTGATAAGCTCAAGTATTTGCCATGTACAATGCAAATATTGATATTTGTATTGTACTGTTGCACTATATTTGCTGTGCACTAATGTAAATTCCATATATTTTTCTTCTTTGGATGAATTGTTTGTAAATTAGTAAAGTGACATACAGTGTCTTTTTTAACCCATTCAAAATAGGCTTAGTAATTACAGTGATTCCACTTATGATAGTGTATAATTTGAAATATACCATATGTAATTTAGCTGCTGGATATAATGCTGTATTCTCTTAAATAATTGTAGCAAAATCTATACAATGCATGTGAAATATTTATTATTTATGTTTATTATAAAATAATGAAATGGTTTAATATGTAGCTTATTTAATGATATAAAATTGCCATGCACTCCTGGGATAGGGTCCTGTGATTTGATTTATCCTATATGGTTTTTTTATGCATTGCAATTTTGTCTTTGGATTTTTGGCCTATGAGCTTTTGTAATTTGAGTTTCTGTTCTGGAATAAATTTGTTAATGACAATATGCCCTAAGTTTTCTAAAATTTGTTACATAATATGCTGAGAATTTATATAATAATCAACTATTTGCATATTTTACAGCTAGAAGAAATAACTGATGAAGATGTATTATTAAATTTAAGAAAATTAATCAAATTTGTTATAGCCAAACAGTTTTCAGTTCTTCGAGAATATAACAGCAGATCTAAGTAATTCTAAAATTATTATATAGATGTAATTATATGTCAAGTACTGTATATATGAAATATATATTATCTTTTAAAGTTTACATTTTGGCATTTTTTTTTTATTTATGAATTACAGTCTGTCATAAATAATTTTTTTTTTTATTTCAGTTGGTTAACTGAAATTTCTGCAACTACAGTAAATGCTTTTTATAATCCTCTGCAGAATTCTATAAGTAATTGCAGTATTATGATTTATACAATTTTAAATAAAAATAAAAATTTCTCATTTTATTATTCAAAATTTTGGTACATAAAATTCATATGATATGTTTATTTTCAGCTTTTCCTGCTGCTATCCAAAATCTTCCATTTTATGATTTAAATAGACCATGGTAATAAATTTTTTTAATAGTATTATTTTAATTTATTCATTTATATTTGTTATAAAATATTTGAAAAATCAATAAATATTTGCTTTTAAAAAAATAATTTTCTTTTTTATTGTGGCCTTTTCATATATTAAAAAGTAGTCTTTCAAAGAGTAAGGCTGGTACCAAACAAGTTGACCAAATTGGCGGCGACACGGCGTAAAAATGTAATCAACTGGTTGCTAGCTTTTTGTGAGAGAATTTATACTCTGTCATTTGTCAAAAACATGCTTGCAAACAAGTCGATGAAATAAGAATTGGAGCTTGTGACATACATAATGAGATTCAATCAGTATCAACTACCTCATTTCAAGTTTCATTGTCAGCCATTACTTTGATTTTCCCGCTCACACTTGGTCTGAACTGCGCATATCTGTCACCCAAAATATTCAACTTGCTGGATACAGCTTTTTTCGCCGGCCATTTCCCATAAGACAACCTAGTGCGATTTTGAAAGAATGCGATAGCAACACAAGACCAAAGCTTGTCTAATGATCGTTCCCAGGCCTGAATGTGCAGCAAAATCTACTCATTTGGTACAGTCTTACATTCATAAAAATGAATGTTACTGTTTGAATCAGTCCTTAAGTCTAAGATGCAATTAGTACTGAAGTTGGTATTGGTACAAGGTTGCTTAGATACATACAATGTTTTATGTTGCATGTGAAAATATGATTATCATTAATCATTAAAAATATAAAATATTTTCAAATTTAGATAAGTTTATCAAAATAATACACAATGACAAGTTTATAAATTGAACCAAAAAGATATTTTTATTATAAAGTACCTTTGGATATTACAGTGCCGGATCTAGTTAGTGCGGGGCCCAATTGGAATATTTTTTGCGGGGCCCCTCAAAATATGGCTTATATGTATAAATAAAATAAGTAACCTTTATAAATAAAGACTCATTTTTGTCGGTTGGATTGGCTACGTGGAAACGCTTTGGCTTTCCACTCTGGAGGACCCTGGTTCAAATCTCGAGTCCCATCCTTGAAAACTCTTATCATGATCATGAAATCGGGCTCTCCCGTCGATCCCCGTCCTCCTTAGCCGGGATTAGCAATGATTCCACACTATATAGTTAAATAGACCGAATGCAATGGTCATTCTTATGCAGCATGCAAATGCGATGTATTCTCTATGCGGAAATTCTGCCTATTCACTGCACCTGTTAATGAAAAATGCTCAGAATTGTTACATATGGAGTACAGTCTATAGAATATTCCCAGCCACATGTCGTCAACATCCATTATCGGCAAAAACAATGAACAAAATCCATTTATGTCTGCTAGTCTTGCAATTTCAACTGTTGCATAATATGAATCTTGTAGGGCTAGCAACTTAAAATGAACTGAAGCACTTTTCAAACAGTGGACCAAAGAAAGGACAAATCATATGCTACCACATGGCCACTGGATAAAGAAATTTAATTTCATACTGTTTTGTCAGACACAACAATAGTAACTTTGTCAACGACTTTAATAGAAATCGGCTGTCGATCCTTTCCTGGTGCCACACCCAAATCTCCATTCTCTTCAAACTTTATAATTATCTTCTTTTACTTATTTTTAGACATGGGCTCTTTTCATATTTTTTTCAAATGATAATATTCTTTCAATGAAAATATGTTAGTTATTTTACCAGAATATTTCTATTATTCTTGTAAAATAACTAATAATGCATGGTCTTTCTTTTCCAAAAGCATATGATGATAATCGCAGAATGGTTTGCTTGCAATGATCTACTGACAATTTATATCTAATGCATAGTTTCGTAATTTGTATACTTTTATTTGGATAAATTTCACGTTGATGTGAAAATTTGAACAATTTTATTTTTCATCAAAAATAGCAACTCTATGGTCTAGTTAGCATTTATTAGGTTTCAATATAACATATTGATTAGAATCTGCTCCAGAGAGATGTGATTAAGATCAATTAATTTATAACTACCCTGTACAAACCTGTATCTAAAATATTGTGATAGGCTCAATGTAGTAATAGATAAAATGGAGGAGCCTATACAGCCCAAGCACTGCGACCAACAATGGTCTATTGTGCACCCCCAATCAGATCATCCCAGAAGTCCCGTCCTTAAAACAAATGACAGTATTTTTCTCAATAGGACAGTAGCAAGATCCCTTTGGAACAAGAAAATACATCTAAGCCAAGGGCCACACATTCACACAAAATATGAAGAGGTGTTTCCTCCTCGTCCTGACATCTTCTATAAATAGGATTATCAACAAAGTGCTTAAATAAGAAAGTAATTGAGTGTGTGGACATTTCGGTAATTGTAATTTTCCGTAACTTCCTTTATTACATCGTACCATTTATACGTTCTGCGAATATTGGAAAACAATACATATATTTTAAAATATTTTTTCTTAATACAATATTTAATTACATAAACTTTGACAAACATGGAGCCCCCTCAAGTGCGGAGCCCGATTGGGTGCAATTGGTGCAATCGACTTAAATCCGGCACTGGGATATTAACCCATCATTAATACACTACAGACTCCATGTATTGATGATGGGTTATAAATACCCAAAAGTATTTTATAATAATAAAGTTTTTTTGCTTCAGTTTATAAGCATGCTGTGAGTTATTTTGATTTCCTGAAACAGGATTTTGTTTATTATGGATAAGTTTATCCATCTCTTAAATTTTATATTGTCTGCTTGATCTAAAATAATTTAATAAAACTTCTTAGTCCTTAATTCTAGCCTACATTATTCTCAGGATTGAGTCTAAATTAGAGTTGCTGGAACTTGGATGTTTTCAAAAACTCAAACTGACAAACTAATATTAAAGAAAAGCTCAGGAAAGCTTTAGTACCTGAGTTATTTTAATAAATACTATTTATTAACTCGTGCTTGAAAGTCCACTAATCATTGGTCAACTTAATTATAGCTGTAATGAATGATTTGTGCATTATTTTTGTTTTGATGATAATTTGGGACAAACAATACCAAATGCAATGTTCATAAAAAATTAAAATACAGTAATATATAATAGACACTAATAGAAAGCAATCTAGGATATTATACTCAATAATATTCAAAAGCTTTAAAAGGATAATGGATAAAACCAAACAAAATAACAATAACAGCATTAATATCATTAAAAATATAAAAGTAAAAAGTTAATTAATAAAAATAATATAAAAGCCCATAATTCATATAAAAGAAAACTATGTTTAATATCCCACTCTGATAAGAAAGGCCATAATTATTAAAATTCTTTCCAAATAAAATTTTAAAAAGTAATTAAAAATAGAACAATTAAAAAGCCATAAACATTTGGTAGTAAAATAAGGGTGAAGTAAAGGTTGATAGAAATGATAACAGAGGCATTGTACAATTTTTTTCATAGAACATTTATAAATTTTTATATATATAAATATATACAGTAGAACCTCAATATCTCGAATCTCACGGGAACAAAATATAAAAGAGTTTTCGAGATATCAAGATTCAATTTTAAATAAAGATTTTTTTATTTTACAGTATAAACAGCTCCTGCTATAACTAACTTAAACACAGTAAAAAGCTCTAGTTGCAAGGCACAAACACTTTTTATTAATCTAAAATGTTTTCAGACTAGGTTATAGTCCAACATCAGTTTTTCGTTACTTAACTTAACATATTCTATCGTTCTAATTGATTATGGAATACTTTGTTTAAATATACATACATAGAATATCGAACAATAACATTTATAACATGTTACATTTTTAAATTTTTTGAATTTTTAAACTTTTAGTATGAACTGAAGGACGTTTATTTAACAATTTTTAAACGATTAGACATATTAATATACATATTAATATATATTTCCGACATATTAATATACAGTATTCCAACATATTAATATACATATTATGTATATTAATATGTCTAATCGTTTAAAAATTGTTAAATGAACGTCCTTCAGTTCATACTAAAAGTTTAAAAATTCGAGAAAATTTAAAATACAAAAATGTTATAAATGTTATTGTTCGATATTCTATGTATGTATATTTAAACAAAGTATTGCATAATCAATTAGAACGATAGAATATGTTAAGTTAAGTAACATTTCTACTGAAGTTGGACTATAACCCTAGTCCGAAATCATTTTAGATTAATAAAAAGTGTTTGTGCCTTGCAACTAGAGCTTTTTACTGTGTTCCAGATTTTTTTATGTCAAAAATACACACTATAGCATTTAATACTGTATAAGACATCTTTTTTCCATGAAAATTAGTGTCTAAATACTCCTGCATCTTTAAATCAAAGATTGAAAATATCCTGAAATAAACACGATCATATTGACAAAAACCTATCATCAATTAGAAGTGAAACTTACAAAACGAAACTACCGTAGAGCGTGTTCAGTATTCCGATCAGTCACAAAAAAGTTCCTGTTCTGGTTATCGATAGCACATTTATGTTCTTTTTGTTAAATTTAAATCCTTTGAACATTGGAAGAATTAAAACTGCTTCTCTTAGGTATATAACTAATTTCTTCTAGACTCTTACTAGAATGCCTTCCGTTCTAATTGGCTTATGTGTAAGAGTTGAGGATGGGTAATTAATACCTGAAAACATTACTCTGATGTTAATAAAAAGTTTTTTGGACTGCTGAATAGTGCATTAGTTAATTCTATAGTTAATTAAATCCTTTGTTTAGACTCCGAAAGTGAGGGAAAATTTGTATTTTTAATTTCTCTAGCACAAAAATTATAAATTAATTCAAGATAATAAGGGTTTTGAAGAAAATAGTTTGAGATAACTATTGAAATTACATTGGTTTAAATCCAAAAGTGCACGGAAAAAATTTTTTTGACATATTGAGGGTTTCGAGATAAAGAGGTTCGAGATTACACTGTATATATATTTAAAAGTTGAATATTGTTTTATTCTACACATGGAGTGTATTCTGTCAAATCTATACTATAAATGGCAGAGATAACAAACTTTCTATCTATATATATTTGTGTCTGCATGAATTATTTGGGCACTTCTGGACATGGTAGGAATTTGAAATTTTGAATGAAGGTAGAGACTAACCCCAAACACTCCAAAAAATTATGAAATTTGCAAAACATCCCTAGCTGTAGGGTATTTTGAGTTGACAAGATTACTGTATATAAATTCTTCAAAATTTTGTTTGAATTTTGAATGATGTTTGAATTTTGAATGAGGCAAATTTATGATGTCATCAGGCATAAGAATAGATAATGTCACAAAAGGATCATTGTGTATGACACAATGATAAATAGATGACATTATCACAATATCATGTCAATTGAATGTCTGTATATATGTATATTCCCCAAAACTTTCTGCATCATTTGACCCCTTGGGATCAAACTTGGTTTAGAGACTTCCCATTTAGGGGTAGCAACAAAAATGCCTTCATTTAATTCCTTCAGAGTGATGTTCATATTTGAGATAATGCCATAGTGATACCAACATGAGATCATTAGTGACATAGCAATGGATGACTATATCAAATGATTCCATCATATGATTTCATGATGACCTAACAATAGGTGATGTTACTATGACATCAAGTCAATGCTATAATGACCACATAGCCACAATATACTGGTTAAATCAATTGATAAAGTCTATGATAAAATTAGACACAAAACTTCAATGGATACGAAATGCTATATGAATTATGACATTATCATGATGTAACAATGGATAATGTCACAAAAGATATGGATGCATGATGTCACAATGACATGGCAAAGGAGTAGCATCACCATGATATCATTATCATCATGACAGCATGTCATAATCGCAATCAATCAAATTGATTCCAAATATATAATAAATGAAATATATAGGCAAATGATACTTCTACATGGTTTATTGTAAACTTATCCATAACATCTATAAATCTGTGTGGTTCATGCCCAGTCCATTGAACACAGTTCCTCCAATTTTTGGTTGAGCCCATGGATATTGGCCATCTTGTTAGGCTCTAAAAGTAGCTGCTGCTAAAAGTATCCCCTATGTGATTTGACATTTTAATTCACACTAATATAACCTATAAACATAAACTAATTAAAAATTTTTATTACTAGCAAAGATACCAACATCTTGATATCATAAGAGTTGCCACATAAACTATATTATATATTTGAAATTTCTGAGTAATGCCAGAAACCTTTGCTAGTTTCATAGTCATAAAACATAGTCAGCTGGATTTATCTTGAGAATTGATTTCAGATTTTCACCCATAGAACTAGATTTGAATCTAGTCTCAATCCTCAAAATTATTATATGAGTCCTGGCTCAATTGTTGATCAGAGTAAAGAAGGGAGCTAAAGCACTAAGCAGAAAAAAAACCTTTATTTCACAAAAGAAACGTTTTCGACCATTAACAACTGGTCTACATCAGCTAATGTTATCCATTACACAGAGAGCTGGTATATTTCTCCAGGTTGTTTGTTTACATAGGTTAGAAAAATACAGTCCAATTCACATCTCCAGTATCAAATAGATAACTGCTGATATAGCATTTACCTTATCTTACTATCTGAAGTTTCAGATTTAATTTTTGATCAGATATCTACTTTTTTTCAGATTGGGTTCCAACTCATTGAACTAATTCCTTCAAGTGATATCCTACCTTATTATGAGTATGAGTCGCCCATGGTTGGTATTGGTTTGCTTTATCAATTTTCAGAGATATAGATGTGCTATAGGATGTTTAAGCTAGTTTTTGTTAAACTGATTTACTGTACACGAGATATGTTATAACATTTTCAGCTACTTCTCAGGATGGCCAATATCCATGATTGGTCAATCAGAAAGTTGAGGGATGGAGTTCAATTGCCCCTCCTAAAAATCTGGTGATGTAGGACTCAAATCCTCCAAGGTAGTAAAGCAAGTGCTTTATTATGTAGCATCCAGCCAACAGCAGCAGGATGCAAAGCAGTATAAAACAAGAGAAAAGAGCATATTAAATTAATGATTTTTGATAATGTTCAGAATAAATTTTTATGACTTATTTTCAAGCAGAAAATATTTTATTGAAATTACTAAATAATAGTAGATATCAACTTTTATTAGGGATGTTTTTTCTTTCTTTCTAATTTTTATAGTGGTTTCCAATCAGAGATTATTAAATTCAAGGTGAAATATGGAAGTATGAGACTCAAAATTGTACCCATATCTTTCATATTATAAAAGACTGCTTTACTATGCAATGGTGATTGACATATTTATTATGGACTTTCTCTAAGAAAACTGCTGTTTTTTTATGTTTCATTATGAAAATTAATGCTCATTATTGATGCTGTTTTGTTGTCATGTACGCATCTATATTTGGATGGTATGTCAGGATATTTCAATGAAAAATTGAGTGACATTTTTGGGGCTCAGAAATGCATTAAATTTTTCCATTTAAGTCAAGGTAATTTAATCCTCCATTTACAAGTGTTTTCCAGTAATGCTTTAATCCTGTAAACTAGAGTTGACTTGTATTTTATTAAAACTTTTAGGGTCAGTTCCACCAACTTGTATAACACTACTGTCAGTAAATGACATTGTCAATGTAATAGCAATTAGTAACAACAGATCATTCCACCACGAATTTCATTAGCAATGTTTACTGACAGCAAATAACTGACACTACAATTGTTATTCATGTTCCTGATAAAATGCCTATTGGTTAAAATAAAACACGTGGTAAGAAATGACACTATCACATCACATGCACAAGACCAAGATGGCTACTATTGAGCATAAACGACATGGTTAGACTGATAATTCAGAATAATTTTAAATGGTGGATTTTCCAAGATGTATGGTTTGTTACTAAAGGTGAGGTTGCTATTTTATTATAAATATCCTCCTGAATATATGTTGAAAAATGAAAATGTTCGATTCATTTGTAAACATTTATCTCAAAAATAACCATATATCTTGAAAAATGCTCAGTTCCCTTGACAAATTAATTCATGTAATGTACCGATCTATACTATTTTTAAGAAACCCAATAGGAAGATAATATTCATAAATACAGTATTAATTTATTTCAAAATGATTAATCACTTCACACACGTAATTATAATTTTGAAAAGCAAATAAAATTCATTATTATTAAATTCAGATATTCAAATTTGTTTTGAACATCTGAATTTTTTAGTTTTTTTATTACTATTAGCATAATTCAACAGATATATCAGACTAAAGTACAGTTTGCTGTGTTTGAATACTCTTACATTGGTCTCGACCACTGTTACATTTTGACATCACTGTTAGGCTTAACAACAATTGGTAGAACAGAATTTCCCTAACACCACTCAATGAGACCATTGTTAAAGTAACATCGCAATGGTGGAACTGGCCATTAGTCACAGAATAATTCATTTATTTAAAGGCTTACATTGGCTAGATTTACATATTTCACTAAAATGATAAAATATTGTAATAATTTAAATTTATATATAGATTAAAAAAATATATATATAATGTGCCATCATTATTTTATGTAATTAAAGCAATGTTGCAAAATCTTTTGAAAAATATAATAGAAGTACATTATGGATATGCATATTATCACTATATGCTAAGACCAGATTTAATACTGGATCCTCTAGTGAAAGTGAAACTAAATTTTTGTTTTAAAATCAATGGTACATATAATAAATTTTATTTGAAAATATATCTGATACGATTAGTGAAGAAAATAAACAAAAAAAATCATAAAAACAATTAATTATTCATAAAACTGAATAGTAATAAATATTTGAATAATAAAATTTTTTTATCAAAATAATTTGGGAACTTCATATGGGAGAAAAGTTTTTCAAGATGTGAATTAAAACTTATAAATTATTATTATATAAAACAGAATACAATCACTGAAATTAAATATGGTGAGATATATATATATATATACAGTTTGTTAAATCAAAAACTCATAAATTAAGGAATGTGAAAAATTACATTATTAACATTATCAATTTTTAGTTCTTATAATAAAATGATATTGGAAACTAATTACCATTGTTACATCAGCATGAAGTATTCTTTAGATTTTAAATTCTGTAATGTAATAATGATTGCCAGCATTTCTCATGCATGTAATATTTTTTTGAAAGAATAGTGCACAAATGTTCATAATTGCATTTTCGTTCTAAGAGATATTATAATAGTTTAAATTGAAATAAAATAGAATAT
Organism: Olivierus martensii; assembly: GCA_000484575.1. Lineage (NCBI taxonomy): Eukaryota > Metazoa > Arthropoda > Arachnida > Scorpiones > Buthidae > Olivierus > Olivierus martensii. The sequence continues at coordinate 7,334 of AYEL01083292.1, read as the reverse complement.
TCTTGATAGATTTTGTGAAAAACTTAAATAATATGCTAAATTCTTGAAAATCAATCCAAATTGGTAGTTACTAACTAATAGACATACAACAGAAGTAAGTGTTTTCCAAAAATGTACTGAACATAAGAAAAAATGGTATTAAACAATTATTGCCGTTTGCAAAATATGATAAAACTTCACAGAAAATTCATATTTTAGAGGATTGTTTTTTATATAAACCTATAAACATATTATTTTCTTATTTTAATTAAAAATTTATATACCCTTAAAATTATTTGTCATGCTTGAATTAAATTTCTGTAGCATTATGCCATTGCTAATGAAAATTTTAACATAGTAGATATAAATGGTGTACAAAAAGTACAGGAACACTTTTAAAAATTTATTGTAAACAAACTATTAGCAGTAGAAAGTAAGAAAGTACATAATTTCAAAGAGTAAGGATGTAAGTTTTTTTACATATCATTAATTTTACAAACACTCTATGTGGGAGCCATGTGTGACTTGACAAATGTCAACATGATAAACAAATTCTTACCAAACATGGTCCAGCATGTCCTCCGAGACTGTGGCTGCTGCCTCTGCAATTCTCCATTTGAATCCACGAGATCATGTGGAAGAGGAGGGACATATACAATATCCTTCACATAACCCCACAGCAAAAGTCACAAGGGGTGATATCAGGGGACCTAGGAGGCCATTTTAGCACACATTGATCGGTTATCTTACCACAACCAATCCAACAATTGGGACACTCTGCATTTAGATATGTCCTAACAAAACAGTGGAAATGTGGAGAGGCCCTGTCTAACTGAAGGACAAAGTTATCAGAGTCATTCTTCAACAACGGCATTAACTAGTTCTGCAACATCACAAGGAAGGACTGTCCAGTTACAGTTGATTTTTCAAAAAAGAAAGGCCCATAAAGTTTCCTGCGAGATATGGCACAAAAAACATTGACTTTGGGAGAATCCCACTCGTATTCTACAATTGTGCCTGTTCACTTTTCCATTTGTGTGGAATGTTGCCTTGTCAGAAAAAGTTAACAAATTAACAAAATCATCTTCTTTCAACTGTACTGCAGAGCAAATCTGGAATTGCTTGTCTTTGTCTTGGGGATATAACTTTTGAACTAACTACAGTCTATACGGTCTTATGTGTAACTTTTTACGCACGACACTCCATACAGTCATTGTTGGCATTTCCAGCTTACGTGCAGCAGTGCATATAGATTTTCTGAAATTTCTTGTGAATGCTTCTCTAACTCATTCAATGTTCCTTACACTAATGCCTGGCTGACCACTTTTCTGCTTCACACAAAACACTCAGTTTCAACGAACTTCCCATGACAATTGTAGCTTGCCTTCCTGGTTGGTGCTGCTTTCCCATACTTCATTCTAAATTTTCATTGGACATCCATTGCACTCTTTGTTTTGTCAAATTCTAGCACACAAAAAGCCTTCTCAGCTCCGGAAAGTGCCATCTTGCTTCTGACACCATCTAGCAGCAGTATATGGAATTATTCAGTACACCTGCAATGAAAAAAATTTACATCCTTACTCTTTGAAATTATGTACTTTCTTACTTTCTACTACTAATGGTTTGTCTACAATAAAGTTTTAAAAGTGTTCCCATACTTTTTGTACATCCTGTATTTTTCTAAAGAAGTTCTGATTTATATTACTTATACAAACCAGCCATAAGAACTTTTGCTTAATTTTGCAATTCCAGCAAAAACTTTGTTTTTGGATATTCTTTTTGCATGCGATGGGAGTTGAATCAACATAGTTGATACCTGTTTCTTTTGCTTGCTCACATAACATTTGCAGCAACATTGCTAAATACCATGATTATTATATCTAGATAAAAATTAGTTTTTATAAATTTCTTATTTTGCATCATATAATAAATTATATGCATTGTTTTATAGTATATAATAAAATATTTTAATTAGAAATAATTCTTTAATGGTTATAAATATTCTCCTTTGAAATAATTACAAATTATTCAAAGGAGAATTAAAATTTTCTCCTTTAAAGGAGAATTAAAATTTTCTTTATTTTCTCATTAGAGAATTAAAATTTTGTATTTTGCATTTTCACAATTAATAGATTATTAATTTATATAAAAGATCATTATATAGTTTATTTATTTATTAAAATATTTCCTAGATTGTTTAAATATATTATAGTCAAAACTTTTAAAATTAATATAATCATAATTTGTGCTGTAATATTTATAATTAGACAAGAAGTGGGATGAATATATGCAAAGATCAGGGGTTCCATTTTCATTAGTGAAATTTGATCAAAATAAAATTAATTATAAGCTAATAAAATCAAGAGTTTATGATGAAACAATACTGTCTACTAAAGAAATGAAAACAGGCTTTTAAAATCAAGCAAATTATAATAATAATAATTATTTTTATCATATAAATGTTAAAAAATGTTTATTTTCATTATTATAAACAGATAAGTAGATGAGCTTTTATACCAATAAACTGCTGCCTTAGGCAGAAACTAGGAATAAACATTATTTACATAATATGCTGGTAAAATCAGAGAGTACACTATTATTGCTTTTTGACTATAATTTTGACTTTTTCAATTTCATAGCAGATGAAAAAGTTTTTGCTACAATTCAAGTCATACTCTATCACAGGGTTGTCCAAAACGCAGCCCGCCAAGCCATTTTGTGCAACCCTGCGAGGCATTCATGATTTGTGATGTGATAATTTTTTTAATGTAATAAAAAGAATCCTAAAATTGAATTATATTAACTCAATTAATTAATCAATAAAAAGAATCCTAAAATTGAATTATATTAACTCAATTAATTAATTATCTTATAATTATTAGTAATTATTTAATGATCAACAAGCTATCAATGACATCATTTTTATAAGACTTTTCAATCACATCAAGTTAGTTTGTTTTTAGTTTTAGCTATTTCAGTTTAAAGTTTTAAATTGTGACTATTTTAGTTATTTTTTGGTTTCTAACATACACCTGTTTCAGGTGATGGTGTGACTATTGTTGTGGAGTTCTGTTTTAATTTTATTTTTCGTTTTAATTTAATTTTATTTTACCATGAGTTCGTTGCATTTGTGAAATGAGTGAGAAAAAAACGTTATTTTACCACGAGTTTGTTGCATTTGTGAAATGAGTGAGAAAAAACGTAAAATATAAAATGAAAATCGAGTATATCAGAAGTGGTGGGATAATGACTTTTTCATAATAAATCACATGGGTAAATTGCTTTGTTTAACGAAGATTTTCCTAACTTTTATGATTTTGGTCAGAAAGTAATATCAACATTTGGTAGTACTCATTTGTATGAAAGTGTATTTTCTAACATGAAAATAGTTAAAAATCAATTCAGAACCTGCCTCAGCGATTCTTCTATTTTACATATTCTGCAGATAGCTACAACAGATGGATGTAAATATCCAACCCTTGTAAATACTGCTGCCTGCCCTCATTTATCACATTAAATAGGTACATATATACTATTTTTATATTTTTTAACTGTTTAAATTTTATAACATTTTGTTAGCATGTTTAGTGGATGCAATCTGGTAAATATAATTTTGTAATAAGGTTTGTTAATCTGGAAATAAAATTGGTTTTCAAAAAGCATTATATTTATGCATTCCGTTTGTTGATACAATAGCATATCATGTACCAAAGCCTCTGCCCCTTTTTTGTAACTGCGGCCCTCCATATCTCTAGTAATGGCGCTCATGTTCATTATATTTGGACAGCCCTGCTCTATCATATACCTAAATGTCTGTTTTGTGAATTAATATTCATATTTTTGAATTTTTGATACTTCATATTTAAAAAATTCAAACTTATGAACTTGTTAAACAGGAACTCGTAAACTGAGAATTTCCTGAACAAATTTTTCAGTTGATTAATAAACCTCCTATATTACCTACATTAAATTGCATTTCATATACAAAAATCTACTAATTCTTGAATTCAAAAATTATCAATTGAATAACATATTAGAAAATACATTCATTAACACTACTTGTCTAGTAAATGTTTTTAAGCCTATATTAGAGTACACTTAATCAAAAACTCAAAATTCGTTCATTATTTAATATTTTATAGTTAAAAGGAATCATCATAGCTCTCACACTGGTCTGTTCCACTATACTAGTCAATTTTTTATCATATTTTTTAATATATGAAAATGTTTTCCTTAATTTATTTCAAAATATAAGTAATTTTCTAATTTTATTTATGTTTATTACATATTGATCAATATTTCCTTATAATCAAATTTAATATTTCTGCTACCATTTGTTGTGAACTTCCAAGAGCAATCAGAATATGTTCTGATCTTAGCAGGCAATCAATAAATCATATCAAGCAGAACTCACTCTCACTTTGAGATTGAGAGTTCCTCAATCTCAAAGTGAACAGGGAAACTATAAAATCCGACATTAACTGTTATTCAAAGCTATATATTTGACTTTTAAACTCAATAAAGCAGCTTTAAACTGAATCAAGAAAAAATATTTAATAATAATTGATTTATTGTTTATTATTATTGAAAGAACTTGAATATCTATTATTTGGCTTTTACAAAAATTTAGGTAAAATTCTTTGGCTCCTCAAAAACTAAAATAGTACAAATAATTTCTAATATATCAAAATTTAAAAATAAAAGAGTTTTTAAATAAGCTTTACAGATCATATTTATCAATATTTATATTATGAAAAATAATATACAGCAGCAGTTCTCAACTTTTTGTGTTTGCATACTATCCAAAGAATATCAAAATTTCGCCTTACCACCAGCATTTATAAAAAATTTCAGTACCAAAATAAAAAATAGATAGGAAAATAAAAAATATTTATTTTAGTTTTTGGTAACCAAAACATAATTACATAATAAAAGTTAAATATTTAATTTATTTAGAAACAAAATATCTATTACTACTACTAGCATTTCCAAAATTATTACAGAAAAACTATATAAAAAAACAATCAAAATATTATAAAAAATTTTTTGGTTAAAATTAAAGACAACCTCGAGCATGTTTTACAAAACTATTTCTTAATATCAAGCTCTGTTTCCTAGTTTTAAGCATAAATTAGGCTCAAATATTAATTTTGTTCTATATTTGTTTTCTAAATATGACATTGTCGAAAATCCTTTTCACATAAATAGCTGATGCAAAATAGCATTAAAAATTTAATAGCTTTATCTGCTGACGAGGGCCTCAAAGTAAGGCCGAAAACATTTTAATTAGTAAAAAATATTTTTCCTGTTACGTGAGCTGTCTGAATATTAAAGAACAAAATAATATGTAATGGAATTTAAATCAAACCTGATATTCTATTCTTGCATTTTGTTGCATAACTGAAGGGGGATGTTATCCAAAAGTATTTCTACAGATTGAAGTTAGTTAAATTTAAAAATTTTTAAGTTTTATTTATTCTTCTTCATTTTTGAATCTAATTTAAGTTTTCAATTTAAATTTGTAACACATTATAAAAATAACTATGGTTCTAATTACCATTTGCTTATGAAATATATCTATTTTAAATTTTGTTTATTGTATTAAAATTTAAATAATCCATAGAGCTAAATTTTAAGAAAATTTTTCAAATTCAATCTTTCTTAAAATTATACTGTTACATTTTAGTATTGTTTATAGAGAATACAAAACTATTTCTAATGATAACAATTACAGTCAAACCTCTTTAAGCCGCCACCATCGGTTTGAAAATCCTCTCTGGTAATAAAAGAGGGTAGTAATATGGCTCTCATGATTGTCAAGAATCAACGAAATTGGATCTTCTTTTGAGGCTTTAGTTTGCTGTATAATATGATCTAGTGCTTGTGGAAACAAATCTGTACTCATCCACCCACTACGATTGGCAAAGCCAATGCTACCTACAGGTGCTCCCTTCAAAAACAAGTCTTTGAAATGGACCCGTGGAAAAATAAATACAGGTGGAATAGAATTTCCAATTGCATTAATAATGAATAACACAGTTACCAGTTCTCCACGTTCAGCTGAAGTTGCCTGTTCCACTTGTTTGTTCCCTTGTGCAGCCACAACTTTTGATGGTTTGTGAGCAGTTGTAACTCCTGTCTCATCACAGTTATAAGTACGATCAGGTGTGAAATTATATCAATCATAAACACTCTTTAAGTTGTTAAGAAAAGCATCTACATTAGCTTTGTTAAAGCTTGTTGCTCTTCCTACACTAGTAGCTTCAGGGGATCTGAGGGTAAGTTTAGGATGACGATCCATAAATCCATAGAACCAATCCTTTCCAGCACTTTTATTTGCTGTCCATGAAGCAGGAATATTTAAATTCAATGCATTTGCATACTGGAATGCCAAAGAACGAACTTGTTTACTAGTAAATCCATAATTCATGTAACTTGAAGTGAGGAGATAGTCATTTAACATAGTTTCCTGATTTGTGGTGAAAATCCTACCACAGACTAAATTAGGTTTAAAAACAATGTTATCTCTATCATTAGATGACATATTTTTGTACATGTCTTGCAAGAGCTGATTTTGAAATCTTCATTGATGCTGCCACATCTCGAATGCTTTTACTTTCTTTGACCACCATTTCCACAGCTTGCAGTATACTGTTATTTGATGATTCTTCTCTTACTGGATACTTCTTTTTCCATTTACGTGGCATTTTCTAAAACAATAATAATATCTTTTAAAAACTTTTTTAATAAGTATTGAAACACTATAGGAATAGAAATGACATTTTATGATTTTTAATTTAGATTATCAATACCGGTTTACCAAAAGTCGACAATCTCGCTTAAAAGTATTATGGATATTTAGCTTCTTTCGAAACTCCCGTCATTTGTTTATAATCAATCCATTACAGGCCAGGCAATGGATTGATTATAAACAAATGACGGGAGTTTTGAAAGAAGCTAAATATCCATAATACTTTTAAGCGTGATTGTCGACTTTTGGTAAACCGGTATTGATAACATAAATGTAGATCAAGTACAATATGCTATTTATATGTATATAGGTTACGAATCAAGAAACAAACTTTTAATTTAGAGTAATACTTAAAGGGTTGCGGCGGATAGCTGGCAACAAGGACAAAGTTCTACTTTAGACGGAACTTCCGCCAGCCGCTAGGAGTCTTTGTGTTGCCGTCTGGACTTCACTTTCTGTCTCGCCCCTCGACGAGTGTGGACGTGTTTACACTACTCTCTACCGTGTCCCCATGTTGTTCTGATCAATTTCTCAATACTTGTATTATATTGTATATAGTCTTAAAATAAAGTAATTATTTTAACTAGCGACTTGAATCTCCACA